>VZTL01076867.1:0-42677 GCA_013400535.1 Scopus umbretta | reverse complement strand
CTGGCTTTCTGTTGTCACTGCAAGTATGTGAACTTTCTGAATTGTCCTATGTTATTTAGGTTAAGTTTCAGAAACCACGGCAAGAAAGGGGAGTTCTCCAAAATAAAGAAGGTTCCTTCTTCCCATCCATACCAAGGGGACTGTAAGGGAAGAGAGTCTTTGCTTGCCTAAGCACAGGAATTGTAATGTCATAAATCTGCCTGGCACTTTAGTTGCTATAGGAAACAGCTTGTGCTTGTCCACTGTAAGGGTTATCTAAAGGTAGTCTCTGAACAGCAGACCACATGAAGATTATGAACACAGTTAATTCAGCCAGAGATCTTGACTTGTTAGATATAATTTTGGGGAGCTGGTGACAAGCTAGGTTAATTGTTCCTATAGTAGCATTATATTCTTTAGCTTCCCTGCTTCCTATTATCCCTCTCCCATCATATTACTGTTATACATATGTAGAAGACATTTGGCAAAGACATAGTACATTTTCAAGCACCAGATTTACCATATGCATGCAGACTGCCTGCGATGCATAAGTACCAATACTTCTTTGCTGTGTGTGTATAATTAAGCCATTATGACTGGGAAACACAGCATGTGTTGTATATGTACAGAATTGTTGTGTCATACTTCTGCACTGATCTATTGTTTTTGGAAACCACTGGGTCTGCTGAGCAGTCATGGTGCATTTTTTTGTCACTGTGCACAATAAATACGGTGGCTTTAGGAATAAGTAGACCAACCACTAGCAATCCCATTTTCGGACAGTCAGCTATCATTTGAGGTACATTTTTTGTTCTTAAAACCCCTGAGGAAACAACTTTGATAATGGCACCAACAGCCTGCAGCTTGCCAGATGACTGGTCAGCTTGATGGAATTGTTAGAGACGCACAGTTCATTACTGTGATCTTGCCAAAGAACAAGAGCAAACAACTTTTATCTTGGTCTTGGACCTTAGTTCTGTACTGTGGGACCACGGAGTTACGACACACTCTTTATACAGCTCTGTAAATCTCCAGTCCCTCATATGGTAGTTCTTGGCATCACTGAAGTCATACCATCTCCTCAAGATGGTATGGTTACATCACTGTGCAATAGGCCTCCTGCTCCAGAAAGGCTTGTGAACCTACAAGAGTATTGAAGCATTTGATATCTGCCACATCTGTCTTTAATATTTTGTCCTTGGTCTCCCTGTTGAGTATTCTCTTGTAATATCTGTAAGGCATTCAGATCTCATTCTGAGGAAGCCACTGCACATGTTTGAATTGTGTAAGGGAACAAAAAAAAGAGGGAGGGAAGGGGAAAGAACATTAAGTTAGGGTGAGTTGTCCCACAACACACTGCAGCAGAAGTCCTATAAGATATTCTCTGCACAGCTTAGAAAGGTTGAGCAGTTCACCACAAATCTTTGCATCTCATAGAAATACCAACAAAAACAATGTTTGATGTATTTTGGCAAATCAGTGTTGACAGTGGAAGCATGTTTACTGGGCTCTGGCATGTGAATTACATGTCTGAAAGTTCAGATAGCTTGTGCGGACAGAGGAAAACAGTCAACCCAAGCTATGGGTCTCCGTTCAAGGGTATCTGGGTAAATTTTTATAGTCTGTCATGTACAAGAGTTTAGACCAGAGCAGACTGTTAGTTCTGGCCTTGAATCTAGTAGTAAATAAATAATTGACGTGGACAAAACTCAGTCTGGATGGATTTCTCTGGTGGCTGGATGTTTAGACATTCTCTTCAGTTAATCATCAGCCTCACTGCTGGTAGGCTCAGCAAGAGAACTGCTCTGTACCAAATGTCAAAATTATTGTGAGCACCTGGGCAATCACAGAAATAGGGCCAAAACCGTTAAATAATTTAAACTTTTGATAGACTGCAATTAAGCTTCTCTCAGTTGTTTTCATCAAGTCTCTTCTTTCACAGCAAAACAACACTCCTTTGTTTCTTCTGTGACAAACCTTTAAAAGACCGTGAAGTTCTCAGCAATATAGAGACTAACTCTATGCCTGGATTCTGTTTTGTGTAAGAACTACATTTTGGTCTCATGTGCTGTGTAATCTTTTGTCCATTCTTGAAAGAGTCTACTGAATACAGATTCAATATGCTATCTTACTGGCAAAAATTTGCTCCCTTTTTCTATTTTGATGTTTAAGAGACAATGTAATAAATGTATTAAAGAAAAAAGGTGTAAGTTAAACAAGAATAGAAGTGGCAAGAGAACTCTGGCTTTGGAAGCCTTGGAAGCCTAACTGTCTCCTTCCAAATTCTGCTATTGATCTGATGCACGTACACCCCCCCCATATATATATATATATGTATATATATACCACTTGGGAAAATCAGTGTGCCATTTTCTGTCTCTTGCACACACACACACAAAGAGATGCACATAATCCTTGTTATCTGTAATGAGACAGCAATCTCTTCCAGTCTTGCCTGAAGTCTCTTGGTGTTTCTCTAACATGAATGTAATGTAATCAGAGTTGTGTGAAGAAAGGTTCTCATAAAGGATTTAGGTATTTTGGCATTTTGTTTCATTGTGGTTCTTAGTGCTCCTAAGGCTCCAGAAGAGCAAGCTAATGAAGGTACATGCCTCTTTCCTCAACACACAGAGAAGTACAGCACAGCTTGTTTTCCTTTACACTTTCTAGTCCACAAGGCTTAAGACAAAATAATAAATTATTGTCCTTAGTAATAGCAGAGCACATATGCATGCTTACAAAAGTTACTACTAGTCTAATGGTAGATATGATTGTTCTCATTCTCCATGTAGCTGTCTGTAGAAAAAAATAGATACCTTCACTGCTGTTCACATAACAGTAAAAAAGTGATTATATGAAGCTGTTGACAGGATGATTCACATCAAACTGGTGGGCAAAATTACTACCTTCAGCTAAACTCTACTGCCTCTGCTAGTAAAATGGTCTCTGATCTGTTTGACTTATCATGCCAGGCTGTAAACTCCGGCAGTTCAGGAGTTGCTTCAAAAGAGGGTCGGTTGTTCAGGCAGTTGGAGAGAGATGTGCAACAGAATGGACTAAGCTTGCCAGCTATCCCCCACTTAGAACTGCATGGAAGACAAAACTAATTTTTTCTTTTCCTCAGTGCTTAAATGATAGAGAGCATTTATCTCCATTTAAATAGATCAGATTTAAATATATCAGATAAAATAAATTTATCTGATTTTTACAGAAGTTTCACATATCTCCTGTATTAAAATAGGCTTTAATGGGAATAATTTAGTTAAAATGATAGATTTATGCTGAAGTATAGTAATTGGTCTTTCATGGAGCTAGATGTTTTCTAAGCTTTCAGCAGTCAATAGGCACATGATGAGACTGAGACTATTTAAGCAAAAGTGTTGAGGGCATAACGAGAGATGTCTAGCTGAAACCAGTGGGATTACTTGTGTTTTTTAAGTGAACAACTAGTGAGGAGTCTGACACAGAGCCCATTAAAATTCAAGGCAAGCATTTAACTGATTTTTTTATTAAGTCTTTATGTGCTTTGCTAAACAGTAGGGCTCAGTACCTGTAACCTGGTTTGCAACTCAGGAGTAACTACTTGCTGCTATCAGATTCTTACTTGTCACCATAGTCCATTATTGGTAACTGATTGGGAGATCATTATTGACATTCTATACCTATTTTTGCCCCATCTTGTTCATGCTTTGCAAAATGTTCATCTAACTTGCGATTTTCCTACTGCATCTGCAGTCCAACTCGCTTTATTGAGCAGTGAGCCTTGCCAAAAGCTTGTCTGTACATGAAAAATTGCTTCCATAAAGTCTGAAATAATTACCAGCTGTGTCTTCTGAAATTCACACAGGCTACTATTCATCATTATTCAAACTGGACTGTGGATTCTTGTACTTTGTGTTTTTATACCAAACTTACCTATTTTTCTAAGTCTTTAAAAGTTCAACTTCTTTTGCAAGTCATTGAATTTTATGAAAATGGTGAAAATCAAATGATCTTTTTAGAGTAAGTTTCATTTATTTGAGTTTCTTGATCAAAAATTACTGGGCTGGATACACACTTGTGGCATAAACATTCGTTTAAACTTCTCGTATCCTCAAGTTACAGAACACAGTAGGGAACATTTTCCAATTTTCAACAGAAAACTTCTAATATAACATTCTTATTTTTACATATGTATTAAAAGCTATGCAGATTGCATACAAAATGAAGCAGCTAGATTGCTTCATTTATGCATATCAATGCACATTCAGTGTTAAAAACAAGCAATGTTTATAATGTTTACTAGATAATCTTAAATGAATTGGACAAAACATTCTCAGCCATTCATGTTAGGATAGCTCCTTGCAATTTCTGATTCATCATTTGATACCCCTTCCTCAGACAGCATGCACTTCCAATCTCTCAAGAACACATTTGCTCTAAGTCATCACACAGTGATTTATAGACATACATATATATATATATATATATAAAACCTCCCCCAGATAATAAGCAGAAAACAAATGTGGAAATAATCAAAAGTTGTAACTTATGAAATACAAAAAATTGATAAGGAAAGCCACAGAGCTCAGGAAACATACACGGTCGCCAGGGTTCCCTGGAGTGAAAGGGTGGGGCTATGAATTGAAAGGGCCGTGGAAGGTGGAACAAAGTTCTGCAGTTCATTAGAGGAGATAAGGGGCACTTGACTACAGGGGGAAAAATTGCTGCTGGGAGTGCTTGAGAGCAGAGATTTCAATTACTGCAGACTTATCTTTAACTTTGTAGAAAACAAAAGTCCATCTAGATTTGCCATTGCCTCTGCAATACAGTTCCTCCCGTTTGTTCTTAATATTAGGCTTAAAAAGTCCTTAATTTGATCTAGCTGTATATCCACTGCTCCTAGAAGGGAGAGCCACCTCTCTCTGACACAACTCAGACATGCAGATATGAAAAGTAGCATCAATCTACTAGTTCTATACAAGCTTGAAGGAGGCTCCCAGGGGAACTGAAGATAGGTGAGGGCATAGAATCATAGAATCATTAAGGCTGGAAAAGACCTCTGAGATCATCTAGTCCAGCCATCAACCCAACACCACCATGCCTACTAAAAGAAGATGACACTTCATGTCAGAAAGCTTAAACTATGAATTCTGGGAAATGTAAGTTTGTCTTCCATGAATTTACAGGGACAGATTTTACAGATTTACGATTTACAGATGGATTAAAATAGTTTGTCATCATCATCATCATCATAATCTAATAAAAATAACACGTATAGCAAAAGGGACCCATGGGTAATTCACAGTTTTAAGTGGATGATTCAAATCATATGGGAGTTACTTCTCTTCAGATACTTTCGTAAAGATAGCAGGAAAGGAACTGCATATATTGGGCTCTGATGTTTTTTGGAGCTATATAAATACAGATATATAAAGTGTATCTCAGCTACTAACAACAGGAGCTTGAAAACCAGAGGGATTATTTTTTCTCATTACTAACTTTGTAGTATTGGAAAATAAGAGTATATTCAGCTTTGCACCCTTTTGCTTATGCTGTGCTCCTTTACCTTTTTCTGTTAGCATCTGCTTTTTCCTTTAAAACCTTGAGTAGAAACCAGTTACTGAATGACATGGTAAGATTTCCCTACCCTGCAGCGGCATTATGACTGTACGTGCATTAAAAATGGGGAAGGAGTTTCAGTGCCCTTGAAGTATGGATGGGAGCAAAAATCTAAGACTGAAAGCCTTTAGCATGGGTCTGAATGTCTGAGATAAGTTTGTCTAGTTAAAAATAACTGAAGACATAATTAAGAAGGATGCTTGTAGCAGATGTCTGCATTTCAGATGCCACTGGACACCCTATGAAAAGAGACGGTCAAAACCTTTTTTTTTGTTTTCAAGCGAAGAACTGCTAGCTTTTCAGTCAACCTTTTCCAGTTCTCCCCTGGCTCTTTTTTTGTTTTCTGTATATGAAACCAGCTGGGTATTTCTGTCTATTCTTTTGAAATCTGAAAATTATTTGAGATGTTTTTATTTAAAAATCCTCCTCTCTTCTTCCTGTAGAAAGTGATAATAATAGAGATATTTTTTTGTCTAAAAAGTTACAAAAATTTCCCACAGATGTTTAGAAGAAAATAATTTCACACTGAAAGATGTTGTAACAGAAAAGTTTCAACCACTTCTGTATTATAAAAATATAAGACTAAACCAAGGCAAGATCTAAAAGAGTAGGTGTGTAGGGGACACAGATAGTTCTAAAACCTTATGCTTATTTCCTGCTGCCAGAGAAAATGCTTACTTCTTTGATTTTACTCATCAGCATGCAGAAATGTTGGAAAGAAGCACTACCATAAAACTGGCAACCTTTTTCTCAGCTGTATAACAAAGAATACAAGGTATGTTCCACACCTGTAATTTTCAGTGACAGATATTTGAATCACATGAGATTTAATTGTTTTGGTTTCCAGAAAAAAGAGTTTTCAAACCTACTCAGTTAAGGTTGCTATGCAGGCTTGTATAATAAATCCTTTAAATATTCTGCACCAATCCAGGTCAGTGGTTTGCCCTTTGAAGCTGAAGATGTCTTCAATGCAGGTGTTCAAAAGAATTATTTGTATAGAGATGTCTGTTTTAGAGAAAGCAGGATGCATTGTTACTAGATCTGTGCTTTACTGCAATACAGATTTGTCCAAAGGTATGCCACCAATTTTTAAGCATATTGGAGCAGAAGTTGCAGCAGAACCTGAAATTCCTTCAAGGAGACTTTTTTCCCCTCAACATTAACCTTGATTTGGTATTTATTTAATCTAGATCGCAGTTTAATTGTATTTGAAAGGATGATGTCACATCTCTGTATGACACACTGGTTCCACTGGGTGAATGAGTCTTCCAGGCAAACTATCACAAGAGATTTAAGAAATTATGACCCTCCAGTTTGCTTCTTTTTGCAGTGAGCAGAAACAGATATGTGCAAATGTCTAATCTTCAGTGGGTCTCAGCCTGGCAGTGATGGGAGTTTAACGAACACTGGGAAGTCTGGCAGTAGCAGAGTGAACAGAGATCTGGTTTTGCTGATTCTGAGAGGGGTGAGGGAAAAACTTCTGGCAGAAGAGTAGTAAAGAACACCTTGGAGTATCTCCTTTGGTTTGCCTAACTCATCAGGTGGCACTGGAAATGTTTGAGCAGTTTGAGCTGCCAAAGAAAATACCTAAAAAACCAGGAAAAATAAAGCCTCAATTATCAGAAGCAGAATGTCTCATTTGGCTGCAGAAGTTTGGCACATGGACTTCCTACAGCTTTCATGAAAGCAGTGCTGGTGGCTTCTGTGGGAGGAGAAAAGCTCTGAGATGTTTATTGCTGTATTTATTTATGGATTATGCTTTCTTCAGTCAGGTTACAATCTTGGATAGCAACGATTTTGATCTATTTTTACCTTCAGAGCTTGATTTTTTTTATCTTGAAATGTTTGATTGACCTATCAGAAAAGGAAAACAGGTATCATCTTGCTAACTTGCAGTGTTTGTCCTGCATGCGATTGTCATATGTTATTTATGATATTTATGTTAATATATATCAGTTATATAATAAATTACTATCTCACAGGGTATGGTACCTATTGCATGGATTATGAGTTCAACTTCTGATCTCATATGAGTAAGAATCTTCAGACATAATGTTTTACTCCTGGAAAATGCTGACACAACAAAACTAAAAAAGATCTTGCAGGAACTTAATGATGGGATAAGTGATATCTCAGAGAAACTTTTTAGATGTGCTGTTCCTGTTGGACAGAAATTGCAGCTTTCAGATGTTCCCTTCATGAGCAAAGGCCCTGCTTTTCCTAAGATTATCTTTATTCCTTTGGCAATTTACTTTGGCTAAAGTTTTCAGCAAATTCAGGCAACTTTGCCTAATTTCAGACCATTAAATGAATTAGCTGTGGACAGCCAAAGTTTGAAACTGGAGCATGTTGAGTCCAAAAAACAGAGGCACCAAGCTAAGTGGACCAATTTTGACAATTAAATCACAAGTCTTTCTGTATATAAAAGTAGAGTACGGACTTGGACACTTCAAAGAAAGGAATTATATATTTTTGAATGAGTACTGTTTTGTTTGTTAATGTTGTTAACCCATTATTTTTTAAATTATTTAGCTTAGGAGAAAAAAGAAAGAAAAACGATTTGGATCATTTCTTAGATACTGATACTTGGTCTTTTCATTGTGTCTGTGTATGGCATGTATAAAACCTTACACTAGAACCTGTGTATTTTAAAGTGAAGACTCTCCATGTTCAGAAGCTAGCTGAAGTTTTACAGGTCTTTAAGTCACTGTTGGAACACTTACTTTTAAAATTTGTATAGTTTTATGCAGTTTTCTGCTTTGCANGGGTTAAACCACAACACACAGGAATGAGTTTTACCACTCACAAGCAGTTTTAGAGTAAGTGGAAAATAATTTTGCATTTGAAATCATAGTATCATCATAGATACATGAAGATACATTCAAATAGCAGTGTAGTATTAGTTTTCCTTAAACTTTGCATTCTTCCATGCAAGGAAGAAAAACACACCCAGAGAAAATATTTTACCGATTTCTGTACTCATATTCTTTCAAGGAGGGCAGAGACAGTTAGATAAAATTGCCATTTTGTTAGTCTTTGGTAAAACCTTTGTTGCCTTTTTGGGGCTGATTTAAACCCACTTCTGGCTTAAAATCTAATTGTTCTGCTATGCATCCATCTACACCCTCCTATTGCTTTTAATTTTTCAGAGAGTTGTAGACATTTAGCACTCTCTCATACATAATTGCACTAATCCTGATGAAGGAACTAAACTGGGTCCTGAAAAAGAAAATTCCCGCCCTTCTCTCTACTCATTGCTTTAGAACTAGTTCTTACAGAAGACAAACTATCTGAGGAAAAATGCAATGTTCTATTGTTATTTTGTACTTTTATTGCCAGAAGATGAGTATGACACTTCTTTTTATTTTAGTCATTTTCAAACTTAACCTAGTAAAACCCTCTAGTCATTAAAATTACAATTGGGTTTTAAATTTTGACATTGGGATTTAATTTAGGATATTTTTTCAGTCAATTTTTTTTCCAAATTATATTTTTTCTTTTTTAGTTTAAATATATTTTTATATAGTTTATATATATAGTTTTAAAACTAAATTTTCATTATAACACAGAGCAGGTAGAATGCATTCTTAAGACAACAGGATATTAAATGACTCTGCAATTTAACCTTTTCTGAAACCCTTGTACACTTCTAAGAAGAACATTTTGAACAATAGAAAATGTTTGAGACCAGGTTTCTGTATAAAGTCAGTTGCAAGGTTCCAATTTTTTTTCATTTTGAGAACTTTTTTTTTATTTTAAAAAAGTATTCTAAAGAAACCTATGAGATTAAAAAATAAGGGATTTCTGAAGGCCAAACTTTTTCTGGTTTTGGATAGCTTCTGTAGCATACAGGAGCCTTGGACTGAAATCATTCATTTCTTCTTTCTAAGTTGCAGTAAATTCTGCTGTTTCATCCTTTAGCAATTTTGAGGCAAGCTGAAGAAACAATTTCCCCCAGATTTTAGCCATTTCTTTTGTGGGGTGGGGTGGAAGAGAGGGCAGGTGATTTACAGTATGATAGCCCTACATATATCATATTAGTCCCTATATATCATATTCCGTTGCATAAGCATAGATGTACACTCCATTCTCCTGCTTGGTAGTATAAGAAACTTTTATCACTAGACAAAACCGGTTGGTGTTACTGACTACACATACATACTAGAACACCTGTATCTACTACTGTGCACTCATTTTAGAGCAAATGGAAAAAAAAAAAAGCCTCGTCCAGAACAAGATTCATCTCACTGAAATTAGGTGTATGTAGGAATGATTACTGTAAAACTCATGCCTACTTTTGCTTTCCCCTGAAGATGCATCATACTTCAGACTTTCTCCCATTCAAGAAATGACCTATGGCTCTCTAATTACTGTAAGTACCAAGTACTGATTGCTTCAATATAAGCAATGCCTGTAATCTCTGTTTGTCCAGAAGGCAAGATATTAAAGAATGAATAAAAGCTTTCATAGCTAGTTTCTGTTTCTTCCTGATGCCTTGCAGAACATAATTCTCTGTATTCATTACTGTAAGGCATCAGGTATTTTAGATCATATATTCTAAACTCTGTTATCTCACACGTCATTCAGCCTCAGCTAGTCACTTCTCTGTTGAACATAGTAACTTGTATTTAAGGTAAGGATATCTTTGGAAAAAATACTTCAGGAAGGAATACAGTTTGAATGAGGAGAGAGACAACCCAGTGCTGCTTCTCTCAGACAGTGCTTTTATTTACACAGCACACTGTGCAGACCAGAGCAGATCCTATCTGCAGAGAGAAGCTCTTCCTTTCAGTCATTTGAGATAATATATAATTTCCTTACAAGAAAAAAACCTGTTCTCCTGAAAGATGTTCTTGCTGCACTTTTAGATAAAAGCAAGGCCATGCAGGTGGTGTAATTGCCGGTACCCAGTGCCTGCAGGCTCCTCTGTTACAATGAGTGGCTGAGTTTATCCTGCAGCTGAGGACTTTGTGCAGCACAACACAGGCCTGAACACTACGCTGTGTGCGCAGTACAGCGCGTGCTTGTGCTTATTCGGGCTGTTATGTGGAACACTAATGCCTAAACATGAAATGGTTTCTTGGTCAGGATCAATACAGTCCCCACATATTTGAAAAACATTTAATGAAAGAATTAGCAGAACAAGTAAGACACTGAGCACTAAATCAGTGTAGCAATCTCACCTCATCAAGATCAAAGGCGAAGAGGTCCCTCCTTGTTTCCTCCTCAATATGCTCACTAGACAGAATTTTGGAGAAATTGCCAAGCAGCCTGCAGCTGGCATGACTAACAGCTATAGGATGTCATTTATGACTGAACTGCTCCTAGACCATTGTTAATAACCAGAAAAGTAGCTGCTATTATATGATTTACAATTCCTTAAGCAAACAAGAGGAGATAAAGTGAGCTTGGGAAAGTGTATTTGGAAAGGCACAAAAATAAATGTAATAGCTAACGCAGATTAAGCAAAAGGTGACAGAAGTATTTTATCAATGCCAAAAAAAAAAACCCTGGAAGGACTGTCAATGGTGACCAGAATAATGAAACTGATTGGGTGAAGACTTTGACTGTAAAGTGGCTGAATATTCATGGGAAGCTGAAATACAACATTCTGAGGTTCCCAAGACTCCCAGCAAGCTTGGCCAACATGTTGCCAAAGTCTTGTTACAGGGGATGGTTCTGTATACATCTGGTAAATCTAGCCTGCTGAAATATGGGCGCTTTTTATCTCAACTGGTAAATCCTACTACCCATTGCAAAGGTCTAACACTTTGGAAATTGCATTGTTTGATACTGAATCCCTGATTTTTCTCAGGGTCTATCCAGTTGTTTCTAACCTGTATAGATAGAATCACAAAATGGTTGAATTCGGGTGGGATGTCTAGAGGTCATCTGGTCCATCGCCCCTTGCTCAAGCAAGGCCACCTAGAGCAGGTTGCCCTGGATCAAGTCCAGATGTTTTCTGAGTATCTCCAAGGATGAAGACTCCACTGTCTCTCTGGGCAACCTGTGTCAGTGGTCAGATGCTCAGACGGAGCCTCCAGTGTTTCAGTTTGTGCCCACTGTCTCTTGTTCTGGCACTGGGCACCACTGAAAAGAGACTGGCTCTGTCTTCTTTGCACCCTCCCTTCAGGTATTTATATACATTAATCAGACACCTCCCTCCCCGAGCCTTCTTTCCTCCAGGCTAAACAGTCCCAGCTCTCTCAGCCTTTCCTCATACAGGAGATGCTCCAGTCCCTTAAACACCTTTGTAGCCCTTCCCTGGACTTTCTCTTGTAGGTCCATATCTCTCTTGTACTGGGGAGCCCAGAACTGGACACAATACTCCAGGTGTGGCCTCATCACTATGGAGTAGAGGGAAAGATCACAGTCCTCGACCTGCTGGCAAGACTGATAAAAATGAGTTTAGCAAACTTGATTGTTTAAACCATTTGTGTACATAGGAAGCACAATTTATCCTAATAAGAATTCAAGAAACAGTATTGCAAAACCCGTGATGTCAACTTTAACACAAAACCCATCTGCTGTTCTTGGTGGGAATGGTGGCTCTGACAGATTAAGATTGAAACCGTGATGATTTTAAGGATAAGTGCAGAAAAACCCTTTGGAGTGTGTCAGCAAACCACGGAATATATATTCACTTTCTGGGAGAAGGTGTTGCTGTCATGAAAGCTCAGTCCTGCCTAGTGATCTGCATATTCCAAGAGTATATGCCAAATCCATGCTGTATTAATATTATGCTTTAAAAAGCAGGCAGGGAGATCTGTAGCCCTATTCCCCTGCAAGAGGATGATTCTGGAAAGAAGTCTCATGAAATCCCTTTTTCTTGGCACTTGTCCTGGGGGACCTTCCTGGTAAAGGCGGCATGTTTGTATCTCTGAAGAAGAATCATATAACTCATCCATAAAGGTGGATCCCTCTCAAATCCTCACTATGGTAAATGGTACATTCCAGAATACAGTATAATAGCCTGCTTTACTAATATAAGCATTTCTCACTAATATGCTCACTAGACAGAAATTTTGGAGAAATTATCTGAAAAGTGACATGGTCTTATCCAATAAAGGGTATTACACTGATGCTGGATAATCAGCTACCCATATGCAAGTTGGGGAACAGGTGGCTAGGTAATAGCTCTTCCATGGCAATTTTGATGTTGGCCAAATAGGCATCAGCAAATAGGGCTGAACAGGGCTGACATAATTCTCTTGTGTATGAACAAGTGTACAACTTGCAAGGCATCAGAAATAATTCTGTTGTTGCTCAGCACTGGAGACTGCACTCCAAGAGGAATTGGAGCCAAATGGAAAGAGTCCTGAGGAAATGAGAATCAGCAGAAGCCTAGAAAATGTAATATTATGGTGTTCAGCCAAAGAAGAAAAGCCCAAGGGAGAACGTGAGAACAGTTTTAAATTACAGAACATTGCTGTAAAGACACAGGGAATAATCTGTTTTCCTTGTTCAAGAAGGTGGCAAGAAGTAATGGTTTTAAATTGAAACAGATTAGATATGAGGGGTATGAACTACCCGTAAGAATAATGTAGAAAGTGAGTGTTGTGGATGCTGTGAGAGTGCACTTCACTCATAAGAGAGAAGCAAAAATATACTTTATTGATATAAAACAGTGAGTTAACAAAGTTCAATGGTAAATGTGGCAGTTGTTTAACAAGATTCGATGGCAAGGTATGCTTGATTATTTACTGCATAGAGGACGAAGTCAGACAAAACTGTCAGGGAGACCCTCCTGCTCAGTCATGAGGTTCGGAAAGGATCCCCTTGCGTTCTAAACTCCTTCTCAGAGAGGAGTCTAGGTACGGCTGGATCCAATCCTAGTCCCGGACTTGCTCAGCGATTTATGTCTAAAGGATTATATATGCGCAATCAATCCTTTATATCACTTAGCCAAGATTTCCAAGTTTAGCATGCTATTAGTCACTTATCAAGGATCTGTCATGGCAAGGAATCTCTCAGCCTCAAGGAGTAACCTTGAGACATGTCCCTACTCAAGTGGAGATCCTGGCATTCAGCCTGCTGTCATTTCAGGAAAGCTCAGCAAGCCCTGGGCTGTCCACTATTTATAGAGTAAGAGGATTGAGTTATAGTCATATTTGCATACCAGCAAAACATTTGGATCACTGCTCCAGACAGCCCTTGGCTACTTTGTTGCCATCCATCCCCAAAGTCCACTATAAGCTGGATGCANAAGCTGAAACCAGGACACTGCCATAGTGAGGTTGCTTAAGAAGTTGTAGATCCTTTATCATCACATGGCTCTCAACAAATACCTTTCAGGAATGACATAAGCTTATACCTTGTCCTGACTGAGGAGGGTGATTATGGTGATGTCTCAAGAACTATTTTGAAGCCTGCATGTTTACCATTCTATGAATAGATGAACTTTCTGGAGACACAAGTCAAACATTCTTAGAATTTTTCTCCCTTCCTTTTTGTTTTATTGCAGCAGTGGTATATTAATCATCCTCATCTGTGTGACGAGGTTAAATATGTTGTATTGGTCTTCCAGAATGCTCTTTATCAGCATGCAAGAAACTTTGAGTAACAGGAGAAGCAACACGAGGGCAGTAATAAATATAGAGCAGCTGACACATCTCAGAGAGCTCTATCTGATTAGTGAGCAGCTGACTTTGAACGTTCATATTCATGCTGTGGAAGACTCCAAGCTGGACTTAACTCTCAGTTTTGTCTTCAGATAGGTATCTGTGCTGCTAGTCAACCTGATGGATCACTGAAGTACCACTCAGTCAAATGAAAAGAAATCAGATCTTGGATGATGTAATGCTTGTGTTACTGTGATCACTGGAAAGAGAATCAAGGTTCCTGTGTGCAGTGCCAAGTATCTACAAACCGTTATACATAAAGAACTTTTGTAAGAAGGCCTTCCAAAATGTTAGGTGTATTTCCTCCATAAAAACCTCTTAGAAGAAGAAGTATAATTGCTAATTGTCTCCATGAGGTGGTACCCAAAATACATTAATGGTTTCAGTACAAAACCCAAACACCAGATAAAACTCAAGGTCAGCGTTTTAATAACAAGTCTCCCAGGCAAAACATCACTAATCACTGCAGAGCACAGCAAACTGCAAAAACTAACACCAGTCTTCAACACATACAGCAAAAAAAGGGACATGGTGCAGATCAGATAAACTAAAATTGAGACCCTTCGTGCCCCATATTGGGTGCCAAAAAGGACTGTTGTGGTTTAGCCCCTGTCGGCAACCAAGCACCACACAGCCACTCGCTCACCCTCCCCTCCTGGTGGGATGGGGGAGAGAATTGGAAGGGCAAAAGTAAGAAAACTCATGGGTTGAGGTAAGAACAGTGTAGTAATTGAAATACTACAACAACAACAACTACTACTACTAGTACTACAACTAAGTAATGAAAAGGAGAACAACGAGAGAAACAAAACCCTCGGAAAAAACAATTGATGCAACCACTGACCGATGCCCAGCCAGTCACCGAGCAGCAATCGCTGCCCCCTGGCCAACTCCCCCCTGTTTCTATACTGAGTATGATGCCATATGGTATGGAATAGCCCTTGACTAGTATAAGCACTACCTAGCAACAACTAAACCATCAGTGTGTTATCAGCATTATTCTCATCCTAAATCCAAACCACAGCACTATGCCAGCTACTATCCCAGCCAAAACCAGGACACAACTTTAGGCTTGTTAAAAGGATAGTAATTTGCAGTAATAATATGCTCATGTAGCTGCTGTCACCATGTGGTGGAGACACAATGGTGGTTCATTTCTAGCCATGGAGCAGTTCTGGCACATTTCTGATCATGCTAGTAGCATATGCAGAAAAGGTTCTTGTAGCGCAGATTCTGTTCCCACATGACTATTGGAGGGTTGGAGGAATTATTCAATGTGCTTATCATAGTGTGCTACTAAAACCAGAGTAACATTTAACCACACAATTTGGTTTTAGAAATGTTTCTTGGTCACAGTGTTACAGGCACAAATCACAGTTCTTTCTTCCAAGTGTTTTGTCCCCACCCTGTTTTTATAACACCCGGAAGCGTATAACTATTTTTATCACTAGAAAAGAGGAATCTGCTACCTGTTTCATCTTCCTTTTAAGCTGTCATCAGGACAGATGATTCATTCATTTTTTTAAAAGCAGCTTTGTTTTCAAAACATATTTCCATGTCTAAAAAATTGTGACACTCTTAATATTAACGCTTTTGGCCCTGGGGGTAGGACTAGGAAGTAAATATGCTGTTTTGCTGCAGTTGATTTCAGGGCAGTCATTCTAGGTTATAGCTACTCTGGCACATAGCCTGATGGATCCCTTCCCTCAGGCTGTGAAAAAACTCCTCTGTAACTTTGTCAAACTAAGCTGGAAGCAAACAGCTTAACTATATGCCACATAATAAGTAACAATTTGCTTCTTTTGTTTTGTTTTGTTAACATTTTTCATTAAAATAATAATTTCTAGTATTTAAAAAAAAATTACAAATGCTATTCAGCCTGCTCTTCAGTGCAAAACTCACACTTGCTGAGGTCTTGACATCAAACCTCTCCCTTTTAATATATTTACAACACTTCACACTTGTCCCTCTGAAATGCTGATCTGTTCTGCAGAATAATTTTTCAAAAAAAGAATTATTCCAGGAGAATTGATCATGATTAAGGAGCACTGAGGTCTACCACTTGTCACTAATCACTTGCAGCACTGTTTGGTTGCGGCTAAGGGACATTACAAATGTCATTAAACCAGGCCAGGTAACACAGTGCCAAGATTTCTGCATTGTAGTTAAACTGTATTTGATCACTATGGAAAGCCCTCATCATACAGCTATAAGCAGGCAAGGTGAGATTTCATTATGACCTTTCTTAAAAAAAAAGAAGGTGCCAGCAAATGCTGTTTCTACTCTAGGAGGCATTCTCAGAGTGGCTATTTCTTCCCAAAAGATGTCTGCTCTTCTGCCTCTGCTCACATAGAACAGGGAGATGGGAACTGAAGTTTATTTGCTTGAGATGAGACCAACTTCCCTCAAAGGGAACGTCCTAACCATGAAGTTGTCGACTGCTTTATGTGAGCTTGGGTGTGAGGAGGAGAAAATGGAGCTTCAGAAGTGGTAGGGTCAGAGATAAAGAGCAAATGAGCACAGGCACTAAATCTGGTGTCTTCAGAACAGGTTAGGGCAGATGTATTTCTAAATCTGTTTAATACAGATTAGGTTCCCCTTCCAATACAGGTTCCTAAACACCTGACCACACATTTATCTTTGGCAGAGGGCAGTTCCGTGGAAGTGGAAGGTCTCCAGTAGGAGTGATGGAATCAGCTGCTTCCTCATCTCCTTTTTTCACATCGAAGTTTCCAGGTGTCTCTTCTGGGCATGCCCAGAAGTGCTTGATTCCTAAGCAAGCTGAGCAGTGCAGAACTTGCCTTGTGCCCCGTCACGCCAGGGAAATTTAGGGCACTTTTCTTGAGAGCTGGTGGTGACCCTGTCAAAGGAATGTCCTTCAAGGGAAATTAAAAGAAAATTAATCTGGGAGCTAAGGCACACACTGGGAAGGGGAAGCTACAGCTCAAGTTCCCTCAGAGAGAAAGACCATGTTTTCCACTTCCTAGCAGATGACCACCTCTAAGAGTGTGCTAATGAGTAATATTGTCAGTACTTTAATGGGAGTGAATGTTCACTGATAATGTTATGCAAAAATCTTTGAATATTTCCACAATGAGATCCTCAAATATGAGACACAGAAATATATCTAAAGATACTCATGCTGGTTGGACAAGAGCTGAGCTCCTTGCCCTCAAGCATAAATACTCCTGGGCACATGATTTTAGGAGTGTGGGAACTTAGTGTAAAAAACAAAGGTACTTATTATGATCAGGCATACCCTGATTCTGATAGAAACTGAATGTGCATTTTCAAGATGACACTTTTAAGGGTAAATGCCTAGATTCTGCCTAAATCCTGCATTAGATCTCCCTATATCTCATTTTGGATTAATGCTTTCAGCTCCATATTTTCACAAGAATGTTGAAAAATAAATAAAGAAGACACAGGAAAAAAGCCATAAAATTATCTGAACGATGGAGGAAGGTCTCTGCAGTGAGTGTTAACGAGCTCTTTCTCTTTAGGATATTCAAACAGCATATGAAGACTTGATAAGTTTGTAAATACCCTCATAGACCGAAGATACCAGTTAGAGAAGCACTCTGGCAGTGTCACAGAATGGTGGCAAATACCAGTTGCCAGAATCTGGAATCAGGTACATGCAAATGATAAGATTTGGTACACATTTTTGATACTGAAGGTCAGTATTGATCGGACAATCTACAGAGGAAGTGTATTTTTCACCTTTTGATATCTTCATGTGAATTTTATTTACCTTTTGGAAATATATGCTTACATTTAGTCGAATACAAGGTACAGAAGTAACTGGAAGTGATTAAAAAAAATGGTCTAATGGTCCACTAGTTTTAAATTTTAAGACTCTAACATATTCCCTGTGTTTTCCTCATTCTGTACTGAAAAACTTCTAAAGCCATGCAAGACAGAGGATTAACAGTAGTATAAATCCATTGGCAAAAGCCATGTATAGCAGTTTTGCACGCTCATGAAATTGCTCTGAATTAAATCTCTTTCCACTCTGACAGCATAATATTTAGTGAAGTGATATCCTGTCCCCAGTATCCCACTGATATCTCACTAAGTGTGGCTCCAGGGACTGGGAATTTAGACTTACCCTGAAAACAGCTCGGAGCACTGGGAAAATAAGAAAATATTTTCCTCAGATTTGTAAGAATATGTCATATATTTTTATATATACAGATTGTACAGTTGTGAAGATGACACTGCAGTGCAGATCTCAAATTCAGGTTTCCAGTGCTGAACAGTGATAAGTTTAAATTGAGCAATGACAGTCCAGCAGATCAAATTTAGTTAAAGAAGTGGGAGCTGCAATAAATCTTTGAAAGCAGAATAACTATCCTCAATACTCAGTCTGGACTTGGATAGTATGATCTAAATCCTGCAGCTTTTTCTTGGGACATTGATGGAGGCAGTTCGGGCAAATAGAACAGCTGGTTGCCAAGACATCTGTGAAGATACAGCCTCTGGAGAGCTGCTGTGCATGCTTCTAGGGTCTTGGCTGTCCACATGTGGCAGGTGGCTCCCTTTTCTTTCTCCTTGCCTGCTGGAAGGCCAGGGCCAAAGTCTGACTGCTGATGCCTGGCCAGCCCCCATCACTGACCCCACTTCTGCATGCCTTGCTCTCACAGCCACTTTTGCTTGCTTGAACTACCCAAGTCTTCCTAAAACAAGACTGTCAGGTATCTTTAAGACCTCACTTATAAATCCTTACTCTCTTTCTCACCTTAGTGATCATACTTTACTGTATTAGTTGTTCTGGACTGGAAATTAATCACTTGAACAAGTTAAAACCTGTCTTTCATTCATAAGCTCTGGGGTCAGTCCGCACACTGCTGGTGTGTCTGTAACAGTGTTGTCTTGATAGCAAGGCTCCTTAATAGACTTGTGGTTTATGCAGAAAAATGGACTCAATTTCCAGTACATTTAACAGTTATTCCAAACAGCATAACCTGGAAGGCAGAAAGACTTTTTCACAGCTGTAAATCATGTCTACGTGGGGGTTTTGTCAGCTCAGTGGTATCACTAGTCCTGCTAGTCAAGCTGTGCAGTGGTGTTATGGGCAGTCACGTACAGTACCTGGATCAGGGTTTCAGAAGTCTTTACTCTTAAAAAGACAGAGTTAATGGGTCCTTGCAAACCTGAGCATGCTTTAAATGTCTTGACCTCCTTTTTACAGCATCTTATGGAATTTTTCTGAGGTAAAAACATTTGTCCTGGCTGAATGGTCAGGATGCAGGAACAATTCTCTTGGGTTCAAATAGCAAAAATTACCTTTGTTCCAGAATTGCAGTTTTATGGAGAAAGGATACCCTGGCCATTTATCATCAAATGTTAAGTTAAAGTACTCAGACCTAACTGATTTATGACAATCCTGTTCTATAGATTTGGCTATAGATTTCACAAAGCATGGTAGCAAATGGACATCATGCAAAAATGGATATGGCAGAAAATGGATATGCCAGACTATGACAGTTAAAAAGGACAAGTGCATAATGACCTACACTTTCAGCTGGTGGGCTTTGCCAGGGTATTCTGATAGCAGAAGTTAGAACCAGACCTGTTTAGTGACTAGTCATTAAGTGAGATAAACTGTAGTGGTGTACTATCTGATGTGCTGCGTTCTTTGCAGCTGTGAGACAGGTGTCCCTTAAGTCTGGATGAGGTTTTTCTATGTACTGCATATCCCACTGCCAATAAATATTCTCCTTTTAAATATCTTACAGGTTTATCATAACAATCTGCTCAAATCTCAGTGCTCTTTTCAAACTGTCATTGAAATCATTGCCAGTCTTTTCCAATATTTACTTTCCCATATTTTTTAGGAACACTGGGGTAAGTCTTCTGATCCTCCACAGTGCAGATTAGCTCTTATTCTGACAACACTTGTTCCGTCTGTCAGTGAACACAGTTTGCTTTTCATAAGGTCTGAATTAGCATTAGGATTTCTTTTCACTTCACCAGCTTAAACATTTCAACTGGTTGCATATATTAGCACAAATTAAATTTTTAAAGTGTCTTTCTTTGGCTAATTTGTTTTACCTCATAAATCTGTAATGCTGCACCTCATTTGCCCCACAGCACAAGCAGCTCGGCTCCCTTCACAGAAGTCTAAATGCTGTGACTGACCAGCACCACCTGCTGAAGGAGGGAACTCTGCAGAACCTGAAGCACGTTAAGCTTCTGAAGCATGTTAAGCAGCTCCACTGAAGTCATATATGTAACAGTAGGCTTATGCTTAGATTCTTTTTTGGAATTGTCCCAGAATGTTCAGTACTTTGGAAGACCAAGTCCAGAGCATTTCAGTTTAACCCACACAGGTGAAGGGGAACAGCTGTAGGGTAGCAGAATGCACAAGAAGTTGCAGTGTTAATCTTGGCTTCTGGAGGCACTTGCACTTTCTATGGGGAGCCTAGGTGGAAGATGGAGGGAGGGAGGGTGGGCAAACCTTCTCCTTAACCTGGCTTCCAGGAACACAGAGTCAGAGAAACTGCTGTCATGACCGCTGCTGCACTCGTGAGAAGGGACCCTAGACTGTGATCCAGCCCTTAAAATTACCTTCTGCAGTTGACAAAGCTCCCTCTCCAATCTAGCATTCAGCAAGCCTAATGCTTACCGTGAAGTACAGAAGAGGCCAAGATGTGCTTGTATTTTCTCTCAAAAAGCTGCAGAAGAAGTGACAGTAAACATTTCAGTATTCAGTACAATATATGTAATGCTAATATGCTGCCTTAGTCCATTAACTCAAGACATTTTTATGGGCCAGGCAGAGGGAAGAAGATCTCTTCTCATATTCATTACTGTGAGTGTGCAATAAGGAGGAGGCAAAGGCCAGAAGGGTCTGACTTTCATGGTCTCATTGTGCCTAACGTTGGACCTCCAGAAAATGTTGATTGATTTTCAGGTGTGCTGTGGTGCAGTCAATCTATTTTTACTCAGGTAACCACTTAAAAAGTGCCTGCCTGTTTCTAGGTGTCCAGGTGAAAAGGATTGATGTGTGCTTTTTCTCCTTTTACACTTCCATGCACGTAAATTCATTCAAGCATGTAAGAATATACAAAAGAAAAATTTTGAATATACTTCCTAAATTTGCATTTCATTCAATCAACTTTGTCAATTAAACTCAATTATTTTATGCTAGGCAGTACAGGAGTTCATTTGAACCACTGGATTTTGTACTGGGGAGACTCTTCAAAGTTCTTTACTTGATCTTTTTTATGTGCGTGCTGAAATGCATTTCACAAAGTGGCATGCAATGTTATAAGTTCTGCTTTCCCAAGCTTAATTCCAATTCCAACCTTCAAGGATCAAACATTTCAATCAGATAATAAGCCATTTTTTGTTTTGTTAACTAGATTTTTTCAGGACCCTAAAATTTGCTTAAAAAAAGTTGAATCACCATAGCCATTGTATGATCATAACTGCATATTTAGTATAATTTCTGTTCTATTGTATTCTATTCTATTCTGATTTCAGTGTCACCAAGATAGCACCTGAATGCTAATAGCACAGTAAATGGCATAATACTTAGTACATATGGGTAGTCTATACATGTTCTGCTCATAAGTAGACGTATTAGGTGTGATTCATTTAATCAAATGCTGAGTTGGTGATGCATGTGTCTAATCGGAACAGACCCCTCTGACTCCTTTTATAATTGGTGGAAGAACAGTAAATGGGTATGATTCATCTCATTCTAATACAGGTGTCTATAATAAATCATATGAATTGCCCCAGACATAGATTTTTCCCTCCTTAGCTCTAACAGTTAGCAGAAGGATGACAAAACCTTATTGTCCATTTCACCACAAATCTTCTACTATACTATGTTAAATTACATCTTGGTGAGGCATGAAATAACAAATGGTGGCTTGGTTCAAAGTGCAGTGCTGCTTTTGTATACTAGCAATAGTAATAGGAATTATTTCCCAGTGTTACTGACTTTTAGTAGTAATTTGAATAGACCTTTTAATATAAATAGAATCATTCATGCAATACAGTATGAATTGACTTATGGCTGGGTATTATATCAGCTTACTCATAAAATATTCCTGAGCTGCAGTTGAGAATAAGCTACATACTTGCACTCATTATTGTTGGTTTAGTCACCCTTTTATAGGGGACTACAGCCTGGTTCTTCTGCTGTATAATGGTGGTCATAAGCTAAGGATGGCTTTCCCGTACCCCCAGGGGAATCTTGGGCACTGAATTACAAATTTGGGTCTCCTTGGGGGAAAATATGTTTTTAAATAGTGTTTAAACATAAAGTGGAAGAGGCAGACTCCCTTGCTCAATCACTTGAACCCATCACAACAGATCTCCTACCTTCTTGAAGACTGGGATTGCACCAAGGTTTTTCACAGACTTACTGAGTGCGTGTTACCAGACTGTTCATTATTGTTGCTTGCAGCTTGCACTCACAGCAAATTTCATTACAACTTGTTTCTTCTCCAAGAAACATGGTATTTTTCAACAGAAAATAATTATCAACATTTTTGGAAGCTGTTCTAGTAACACAGAACAGTTCTCCAACCTACAGGAACTTTTCACTTTATTGAAATTTTGAGTGGACTCACTGCAAATACTCTAGTTTTTGAAATGTTTGCATTCATGTTGATTTTTGGAGAAAATGACTGATAACTTAGAGTGGGGGGTGCCCTGTGAGCTTTGCCCATGTGAAGGATCCTCCACCGCAGCAGATGAATGCTCAGAAACTTGTAATAACAGTCTCCCTTAAGATGCATAAGCTGGGGGCTACACTCACAACATCTAGATCTGCAAAGAATTTCTAAAAATGTGTTGTGCTGTTTTTATTTAGATGCAGCTCTGGTAAGTGGCTTGTTACCTTACTGAAGGTGAATTAAATGTACTGCCAGAGTGGTTTATTTAAGAAAGATCATATTTCAGAATTCACTAATGAAATATTGAAACTTAGAAAAAAGGTTACTAGGGCATTTCCAGTTGTGCTTTGTACTGGGGGTAGTTGGGTAAATTCATGAAGTTACCCTATGCTGTAAAAATATGGTGAAAAGGAGGAGTTTCTGCTAGAACAGAAAAGTCATATGAATTTTGCCCAATATGCTCTATCAGAGAGCTGGCCATTAAAGTAGTGCAGAGGGCCAAAAGGCACAGTAAATATGTCCAATGAGCTCAGCTGGACTAGAGCTGGTACTCATGTTAGTCCATTTATCTCTACTTGTAGTACAAGTCAAAGTATAGGCAAACTGTAGTGAATGTGGTGTTCACAAGGATGTGTGAGGAAATGCCAAGCAGTGTGTACATTTTTTCAAAACTTTGATTACAAGTCAGCAATTATTTTTTTCTCCTCTAAAATCAGATGGAAAAATTGAAAGGTTAAATATTTCATTGATGCACTGTAGATTTATAAAGATTAAGCCTTGAAGTCCAGATCCTCACAGGTTTCTTGTACAGCAGAATCCTGGATGAGATATCATTGGAAAAAAATCTTTCCACTTGTATAGTTTTACTTCCAAAGCAGGAATATTGCTATTTCAGTAGTTAAATTGCTTTTTTTTCATCCACACAAATCAGAAGGTGTAGAAAGCAGTGATGAAAAAACCAGACCCTCCCCCCTTTCATTTTTCTTTGTGCCACTAATGCTTACTGAATTTTTAGTCTATACATATAAACTTTAGAGAAAATGGCTTATGTCCCAGGAACGCAACTCTTAGTTCTCTCTCCAGCTAAAAGCAAGGATTTAATTTAATTTTTCTGGTTTGTGAGACTTTACCCCAATTTATTTAAATAGAGCAGATTATGAGACTATTCAAGTTACTTTTGTTCTCTTTTGCTGCTGGTCTAATGAATGGCAGCAGTTAAAAGCACCACTAATGAAAAAAATGGAAAAAAAACCCTCCTCAAGTTTAAATGAATACATTTGTTATTAACTATTTTCTCTCTGTATTTTCCCTCTTCTTTAGTAAAAATGCTTTCAAGAAGATGGTGTTCTGATTCTTCAAATACCAAAGAATTGCCTTTTCCTCATTACCTTGTCTTATCTGCTCTCTCCTGTCCTTTGCCATGATTTCTGAATCACAGAAAGGGAGAGGGAGATGAATTTTGGGGCATGAAGCTAAAAAAGAAAGGGCTGAAGTGGATGAGATGTCATTTATCTGCTCCCTTCCCAGAGCCCAGGGAAGGGTGCCAGCCCCTGGCTCCTTCCCTAACCAGCCCTGACAAATCCCAGTGCTTCTGCCCATCTCTGTATTCCCAGCCCAGAAACCCTTTGCCACACCTCAGTGGCTGGAAGACACTCTGGGAAGGGCTGTCCACCTGGGACACTTAATATTGTTTGTCCTCACTTGTGCTCCTCTCCGTACCCCTCAGTGACATTGCTTTTAACTTCTTGACAACGGGCCCTATTTCAAAATTATCTTTCTCTGAGGTGTTTGTACGTGAAGGAATTAGGAAATCCAGGCTCACAAGCAAGATTTCCATTTTGATCCCACATCTTAAGCCAGACGAATGGCTTGAAATCTGGTCAGGTGCATCTTTGCTCAAATGTCAGCTTTATCCTACTAGTTTGCTGAAGTGACAGGTGCAGGTTTAAGTGTCCTCAGTCTTCCCACTTATCTTGTGGCTCCAGAGCTGGCCAAAGCCCCTCCAAATCTCAAACCACACAGGAGACAAAGCAGTACATCACATCACAAACCGAAGATAAAGTTTCATTGTCTTCAAGGGGTGATTTACAAAAAGCTAAGGAAATAGCTCTGATATTCTTATTTCTCTACAGAACACCAGAAGGTAGGCCTGTCAAACTATTCAAACATACTCCTAAATCCAGGTGAATTAAATAGTCAGAAGCAGATGCGTAAGTACTCTGCTTAATCAGAACAGATGATATTTGCAATATACAAAGATCTGTATTATTAAAATGCCTGTGTCCACAGAAAGGTAAAGGACATTTCTGCACAGTCTGTAACATGATTTGTGAGCACCGAGAATATCACTCCTCAAGAAAACAAGGAATTGCAGAGACATTGTTATACAAATCCCATGTGGAAAGAATTCTTTAAAATGAAAACCTCATCGAACCGAAATGTCAGAAATACTTATGATAAAAGGAAGTAACCATTACTTTTTTCTGAAAGACCTTATTAAAAATACTTTTACTAAGGCTTCTAGTATTTTTTACTTTTCAGTACAAATAGCCTAAGCAAAATACAAGCATTCTAGCCTTTATACACCTCTTGTTACACAGAGTATTGTATGGAAAAGACATATGTATCAAGTTTAAAGCTTAAGCTGCGACTGAAGCTATTGGGCCAAACAGTTCATACAGCTATGGTGTTACTTTCAGTGCTTCCCTTCAGTTTGTAGGGTAGGACACCCAATTAAGAAATATGTTTTATTATCTCATGTCTAACCAAGCAGAGAAAAAAGTTGTTATTCTTTTATTTAGCATTGGGACTAAGTCATTGTTAGCAACATGATAAAGATTTAGCAGTATGAAGTCAATCTGCATAAGGACAAATCTAGAGCTTGCTTTAGTATCAAAGGCCTTTCTGGTGTACATCCTACACATCTTGGTGATTAATTCCAACTACATCCTTTGAAATGGGAAAGTACAATGGTAACTAATGGTCCCTTCAACTTCATCAACTTCCCTGGAGCAATGGAGAAGGTAGCCACCTATGATAGTGTAGTATGGTCTGTGTTCGAAGGCATCACTTTATCTGTCTTTCTATCTGTCTGTCTGCCTGTCTGTTTTTCTGGTGAGACAGTTCATCCTTGGATGCAGCCTGCCCTCTTTCACCGTGTGTGTGCAAAGAACTTATGGCTGTCGTGGCTTAACCCCTGTTGGCAACCAAACACCACACAGCCGCTTGCTCACCCTCCCCTCCCAGACAGATAGGGGAGAGAATTGGAAGGGCAAGAGTAAGAAAACTCATGGGTTGACGTAAGAACAGTGTAATAACTGAAATAAAATAAAATAAAATAAAACGACAACAACAACAACAATAATAATAATATAATTAAAAGGAAAACAACAAAAAAGCGAGAGAGGAACAAAACATGGGAAAACCAAGTGATGCAACCACTCACCACCCACTGACCCATGCCCAGCCAGGCCCCAAGCAGCGATCGCTGCCCCTGGCCAACTCCCCCCAGTTTCTATACTGAGTGTGACGCCATATGGTATGGAATAGCCCTTTGGCCAGGTTGGGTCCGCTGTCCTGGCCCTGCCCCCTCCCAGCTTCTTGTGCAGCTTGCAGAGCATGGGAAACTGAAAAGTCCTTGACTTAGTATAAGCACTACTTAGCAGCAACTAAAACATCAGTATGTTATGACATTATTCTCATGCTAAGTCCAAACTACAGCATATACCAGCTACTAAGAAGAAAATTAACCCTATCCCAGCCAGAACCAGGACAGTGCCACAGCAGCGTGTACAGCGGCAAACAGTATGTAAACAGAATGAGGACTGGCCAGTTCCTCCTGGGTGGGAAGGCAAGAGAGCACTGATAATTAGGGAAAAAAAAAGAACAAACACTCAAAAAGATAGTTGTTTTATGAAACTCACAGCCTTTTGGAATAAACAAACAATTTAAGAAAGCTCGTGCAGAGTGTTAATTTTATTTTTCCAGTTTTGCCAGTGATGCCATAGAAACTAATTTTCTTTCCACACAGTCCTGCAAAAGTGCAGGCAAAAGATTAAGAAGTCTGATTCGAGACATAATGTGGCTGCAGTCTAAGTAATTTGAATGTTGGGGTTCAGGCATTGGACCTGTGGTAACAGATCCTTGGACCCGTGAACTCCCTCAAACACAAAGTCCTTTGGCAGTTTATATATTTCTATTAAAGTCTAGGAATAGACTTTCCTTTTTTTATGCATCTTTCAAGGATTCTGAAGACTCTAAGACAGGTTTTCACAACACCTCTTAGGAGTGAAGGAGAAACAGGAGTGTACATTAGCAGAAGCTGCTCCGAAGCAGTGTGATCCCAAGCTTTGTCTGTCAAGCTACTCTCAAGTCTAATGTTTAATATAATAATAATGTATATGCAAGACTGGTTAACTGATTGCAGTGATTGTCATTACTATTGGATCAACACTACATCACACATAGTTTAACAGAATTATTGAACAGTAAACACACTTTTAGCTTTACATAATACACTGAACTGTGTGGAAAATTTCCCCACAAATATTCAAATGTGCAAAAGTATAGTATGCACAAACAAACAAGAAATCACTGCATTATTGAGGTTGCTGTTGATTTAGATGGTGCTGTTTCCCCTTGAAAAGCCACCCAGGTGATGCTGATTTTCTTTCAAGGCAGGACGGAGCTGACGGACCGCACAAGGGTCAGAAAACACTACTGCTCTACAGCAGCATGACCATGATATGGGCCAGATGATCCTGGCCCAAATACATACATGGCTGTATGCTCGGCCCCTTGAAATCCAGTTCCAGGAAATATTTCTGAAGGCAAGGATAGTCTTACTATTGTATTCCTCAGCAAGATCACCTCCTGAGTGCTAGCTATGTCTATGACTATTTCCAAACACTTACCTGCTACCTGCTAGGAACTGTGCACAGACACCCTCTCTCTCTCTTCTCCTTCTGCACATACCTTTAAGTTGAGTATGCCCTGTAAATTCATCTCCAGATGGGAGTAGCATTTGAACAGAAGATCTGGGCCCCAGTATGGCAAATCACATAGTCACGTGCCTACATTGACTTCTGTGAGACTACCTACATGCTTAAAATGCAGTAAGTCTGTTAAGTGCTTTTACTGGATAGGGAACGCTGCATGTATCATATCATTACCAACTCCTAAGCTATCCAATTTCACTTATGCATCCAGTTTGCTCATGCAAGCAGTGTTTTAGACTGGATGATGGGATTACAGTAGTCATCACAATGTAGGTAACAGGTGATACATTATTAAATCCCAAAGCTTTGACATGTAATCTTCTGGAAGCAGTTTCAGGTCCACAGTGCCCTGGAGGACAGTCAAGCTTGGCTTCCTGATGGTTTGGAAACTCTCAGCTGGAGTGCTCTGGTTTAATGACTGAATATTTTCCCCCTCAACCTATTACCATAAGTTCAAATACAATAAAAGCTTGAATACTGGACCGGATGGTGGTTGCAGCACAATGTTAATAGACCTGATCAAAAATGCTGCATTTTAAACAAGTAATAAAAAAATTATCTGCAGTTATGAGTATCTGTATCAGATACTACTCACCAGATTGCAAGTAAGTATCTTGAAAAAAACTTTCTGAAATTATAGTTTTTGTGTAGCAAAATAATAATAGTAATAGTAATAGTAATAGTAATAATAATAATAATAATAATAATAATAATAATAATAATAATAATAATAATGAAAGGAAAGCAACAAAAAAAGAGACAGAGGAATAAAACCCAGGAAATAGACTAATTCATCCAGCCACGAAAAGAGGACAATGTTTTCAGATCTGAACAAACCCTTACATGTTGAAATCTCATTTTACACCTGTCCTGTAGGGTTTAATGACAATATTTCCTCCACTCATAGTTTATCTTGAGTAATCCCTTAGACTACTATGGTTACAATAACACCATCACAAATGTTTTATGATGCATTTTCTATGTAAAGCTTTGGCTTTACACAATGAATACTGATTTCAAACCCCTTGAACTCCTTTTTCTGTATGTGTGAGACCCTACGGGACTGGCAGATGACACATGATGGCAGGAGAAGACAGGGCAGTACCTCAATCCACAGTTTGTGAATGTGAAGTCCAGCTTTCCTCTGGTGAAAAATGTTTTCTTCTTTCCTGTGTCATAGGTCCTGCAGTGGGTTGGCAGATCATGGATTGGGATCACAAAGCATGACCTCCACTGTGCTGCAAATGAATGAATAAAAGGCCCATTTGGGATGGGACAACAAGACGGGAGCGAACTGCAAGTGTGAGGAGGTATATCCTAAGTGTTTCAGATTCATCAGGTCTCTGAATAACAAGAATACTGTAGCCATAAAACCTCTGGTCCTAGTGAAATGTTATCTTCACCCAATAAGGTGATAAGTGAAGTGCTGAGATAAGAGAAAGTAGTCTGAGGAGAGAACATGATGCAGAAAAGCCCACAGAGTGGTGAATACCAAAACTGTGAACATCTCTCAAGAACATTAGGTTTTTCAATAGAATTTTTTTTCACCAATTTTCTGTATTAGTTGGTACGGTCCTAATAATATGCTTGATTACATCCTACTACAAGAAATCTTGTGGACTAAGTGTTGACAACAAGCAGGCATTCTTCTACCCCTCTTGAAATGAGTGAGAGTGCATCCTCGGCAAGCAGCAAGTTCTTCTTGGCACTCATTGTAGCGAGACCAGCACTGAGCTTTTTCAGGACTGAACACACTTCTTGGGGCTGTCTTGGAAGCAGTGGTTTTGAGAAAAAAGAAGCAAAGACATATTCGTGAAACATACAGTTCTTTTCAATACTTAGGTTTAATACTTTTCAATGATGCATGCTGTGAATTCATTTCTTGTTTGGAAGGACATGTACAAAGGTTAATTCAAAAGTAGTTTTCCTCCAAAAGGGCCTTTCATGTCTCTCCCCTGCCTTTAATAGCTGCAGAAGCGAGTGCCAGATGAGACAGCTGTAGAAAGCATAAAAATCAATAGTTACCCCCTTCTGAGTCATCAGTAACTAAGTCTTTTTTGGTCATTAACTTACAGTTTCCATGACTTCACACACAGTGTCAGATCCGAGATGCCTGCCACAGTCATTCTATCTTCTTAGTACCAGAGGACTACAGCTTTTTTAAAATCCACTTTTGTCTCCATACATTTGGTTCATCTATGTACAAATAATTAAAAAAAAAAAAAGCAATGGCACAGTAATGAAGAATATTTTTGCAGAGATTCCCTTCTCTAGGAGCTCTAACCTTTCAAACTGTGGTGCAGATCCTCTTCATACATCAGCTTGACACTGGTTAAATTCCAGCAACAAAGCCACTTCTGAGTTACACTATCACGAAGGAAGTGAAATCAGGCCCATCTATTGCAACTGATAAAACCTATACATAGATAATGCATTTTTTTTGGGGAGAAGACCCTCCTTTCAAAAACGTGACTAGAGAGTTTTTTTGATGATGTTGGTATCCTGTTCTGCCATCCTGACTTCCATGTTTGTGCACTACTGGAGACGCTTCTGGAAGTTCCTGCTAAGTAGGATGTATGGAAATGGATTTCCATTGCTGCTGGCATAGTTGAGGCAGAAGGAGATGTAGTAGCTCACGTAGAAGGCCAGGGTCAGCTGAGAAACCTGAAGATTCATGAGCTGGATCACAGGGAATGGGGCAGCCCTTACCACAAACATGCTGACCAGAGCAAGCACAATCTTAGTGAGCCTCATGGCTTTTTGTCCGGGGGTACTGGTGGTGGAACTGCAAAACAAAGAAAGATCCCTAGCAAAGAAAGTCAAAATGGGAAAATGATGTCGTGGATTGAGTGTACTGATGAATGGCAGCTATTTGAGACCAAATTCACCTACACTACAAGCAAAAGCCAGCTTTCAACAACTTCATTTTTTTGTTGTTTGCACATTATTATTTCTTCTGCTTAGGCTGAATTCAATCCTATGCCACACACATATAGGAGCCACTGAGAACTGCTTATGTATATTTGAGAAAATACTGACAATTATTTTCATTCAAAATGCTTACTCTTTTCTAACACAGGAGCTATATACTTTTGCATTCCTTTTCATCTATGACTACATCCAGTTAAAACATGACTGTTATGAAGTTTAAAGGAGACTTAAAGAAAAGAAGCAAATGATCCTCCTGTCTGAGGAATTAAAAACCACACTAAAATGGAAATAAATTTCCTTTTTAATAGAAAATTTGTAGAAACTGAAATTCAAAGCACGTAGTCCTAGAATCAAAACATGTTGACTAGGAGCTGCTGTCACGGAAACTGGGAAATTGTATTTAATGTGCTTTATGTCTCAATTTTCTTGTATTGCCTAGGCTTCCCCAGGCTGTGAAGGGTGGCTGGGGATCATTGTGGGGCTTGGAGTCCCCTTCCCACAGGAGGGTCAATGCAGCCTGGAAGCACCCAACCTGCAGCTCCCTGGGCCACGGTGGTTGGTACCAGACCTAGCACCCAGATCCTTCCAGAGTTTCCTCATCCTTGGACTGAGAGCTTGGAACCACGGGACCCTGATGGGCAGGTGCCCTCATGCAGCCAGAAGTGCAGGGTTGTGTCATGCCTTTTGGTTGTACTCAGACAAGCTGAGGATTTCAGCCATAGTTTCTCCTCAGTGTTTCCTTCTAACTGGGTTACCTTGCTCCCTCTTCTGAATCCCATACCTAGTCCATTTCCTGGGAATCTAATGCAGTGTCTGAAGCACTGAAAGTTCCATGATGCAGTATCTAAATGTTGTTTTGGGACTAATTCTTTTGGCCTGTTACGTATAAAGCCTTGGCAGTATCAGCAGAGCATCTGAAATAAGCAGCAGCATGAATAATACTTTACCTTCCTGCTTTCTTGTTTTGCTGATACATCTTCCACGTGTAACTTGACTACAAGAAGAAAACTACAAATTACATCTCTCAGCTTTTCAAATTCTGTATGTGTGTGCTTTTTTCAGCACCTGTATAATTAGTGAAAACTCTTGCAAGCATTTATGCAGAACATAGTCTGCTTAGTCCCCTGATTTCTGCTAGTCTGATAGTAGACCAGTGGTGACCACCTTCTGAGCACAGTTGTTTCAACCATTCTTGCATCATTACTCTAATCTAATCTACACCATCTTTCCTAGTTGGTTTGGTGGTATTTTATTGTAATTCAAGTTATTTTGTTTCTATTTTTCCTTTGTCAACTGGAGAACTTCCATCAAAGAAGGAAATAAGATTGTTTTGTTACAATTTGTTCCTGGTAAATAGACATGGAGTCTTTCTTATCACCTTACAAATTGAGAGTTTAATAATATGATAAATTTTCTGGTTATTGAAGTTCATTGTTTTTTACTCTATCTACCAGAATTTCCTTTCACTTGTCTTCATACTTTCCTTTGTTAAAACTTCTAATGTGGAATTAAACAAGTCCCTGACAATTAGTGATGCCATTTGAGAGAGTATGGACTAGACTGAATTCCCGAAATCCTTTCAACCCTGTTTTTCTTCTATTTTCTCTGATTTCTTTAAGGCTATTGGGGCGTCTCATGTCCTTCACAAGTTCTTGAAGATAATAATTTATATTTCATTTTTATTAATACCTTAAGTCTTCAGCAGTGAATTTCATCAAGCTTTGCTGACATTGAAATATTTAACTTCTGTACTGTTACACATTTTTTCTCTTTTTCTGGTGCTCCAGGGTTAGAATTAATTCCATTAAAAAATCTGGTTGCGATTCAGTTGGGGGGAGGAGGGGAAAGTGAGGCTGGAGTGAAAAAGGCTCAAATACACTTATTTAGGCAAGGTCTACATTAACAAGTAGTACAAATGAGTAGTGAAAATCTGTAGAGTGAAATACTTGGTGCTTGGTACATGACAGATAACACTTATGTTGGGGGGTTTAACTTTGAATTTTCTCTAATTGGATCCTGTGGATTGAGGACTGACTATACAACTATACAACAGTGGTTAAAGTCCATTCACTAAGTTCCCAAAGCACTTTTTCCAGTCTGATTTCACCTGAAAAGAATACAGATCGTGTGCTCTGAGACTGCTGAATTGTGTAAACTCAAGTGTGGTGATTAGAGACAATTGGGATACTCACTCCTAAAATACTTTCCTTATACAAATGAACATGCTAACATAAAACCACCCAGTATCAGCCAAAATTTGCTCTCTGTTATGTAAGGTTTTTAAAATTTTCTTTTATGCCACTTGCTAGTCATCTCTCAACAAGCTAGTTTGAATTCAACAAATAGGCAGGAATCTGCTTGGCCATGAGCTACTGGAAAGTCATGTGTGCAGTTTAAGGAATATTTAATCTCTTCTGTGATCTCTATCTTCCAACCATGACAGTCTGCCAGGTCAGAAAGGGCAGTGAGATCCCATCTGTGAACAACAGTTACCTACATGCAGCAGGAGAAGATAAGGAGAAACAGAAATCCTTCACTGTTACATTTGTTATGTGGGAGCTGCCTTGCTGAACTTGATCATGCTGGGGCTGCCTCTATACTACCAATACAGTCTGAGATGCAATGATTTAAATGATACAAGGCTCATCCATCCATCTGTCCATCTGTCTGTCTGCCATCTGAGGGATGTCAAAGACAAAATGAGTGGTTTTCTCAACACCAGCTGAAGACATGATGCCCCGAGCTTTGAAAGCTTACCATCATCAGGTGAGGTTAGATCAAAAGCACAACTTCCCAAATCATCTTTGAACCTTATTACTTTTGAATAGACCCACACAGGGAACATCAGAATAAGTGATGCCACCCATAAACATAAATTGACTCGAATTGCCTTTGATCTTGTTCTTAGGTGGGTTAAGTGAAATGGCTAGACAAGAGCAAGGTACCTGTAAAAGCATGTAACACAGTAATACAATAGAACAATCATAAAATAATTAGGTCAATATTGTTGACCGCAAAATAAAAATTCCAAAAATAGCCATCACAAGGGAAGGAAACTGCATTTTTTAAAAGTTGTCTAGTACAGCATGCCAGAATGGCTTTTATTGGAGCAATTCCCTTAACATTCAACAAGTGTTGTTATAACTGGTCATGGTTTTGGTCTCAAAATTATTTAGTTAATACGATAAGAGTTTTTAGTAAATTATAGTAGATTAGCATGTAGGGTATGGAATTTAAAAACTCAGACTTCCAAGAAGCAGGCAGAGACAAAATCTGAGGTTAAGTTAGTTCTGGAAAAGGACTGGAGATAATTTAATACAGGCAAGACTGCTATTTAAAAAAATAGAACTTTCTGATATATTTTAGCTCTAGGAGTGTTCGAGTCTGTTATAGTTTTAATTTAAACATTTAGTCTTCACATAACTGAAGATACGACTGAAAGACTTCACTACCTTAAAAGTAACCTTCAGTTAGCAGCGGCTTATGATACAAAACAAATTATGCTTCTTTTTCATGATCTTCACATTTTGTAAAACATTGGGGTGAACTTTAATCTATCAGATCAAAATGGATTAAAAGTGGACAATTAAAGTGGGCAATCTTTGGGCTGAAAGCAGAATACTAAATGCAACAATTCGCATGTCATAAAAAAGAAGGGCAAGTTAAAGCGGAGTGTATTTTCCCCTCTATTTTTTCAGGAGTGAGTAGGTACAAAGTAGGTACAAAGTAGTCCTAGTTTCAGCTGGGATACAGTTAATTTTTCTCCTAGTAGCTGGCATAGTGCTGTGGTTTGAATTTAGTATGAGAATAATACTGATAACACACTGATGGCTTAGTTGTTGCTAAGCAGTGCTTACACTAGTCAAGGCCTTTTTTTTTTTCCTCAGTTTCCCATGCTCTGCCAGGTGCACAAGAAACTGGGAGGGGACACAGCCAGGACAGCTGATCTAAACTGGCCACAGGGCTATTCCATACCATATGGCATCACGCTCAGTATAGAAACTGGGGGGAGTTGGACGGGGGGCAGCAATCACTGCTCGGGGACAGGCTGGGCATTGGTCAGCTGGTGGTGAGCAGTGGTATCACTTGTTTTGTTTTTCCTCCCTGGGTTTTGTTTCTCTCTCTCTCTTTGTTCTCTTTTTAATTACAGTTTTTATTACTACTGCTATTACTGTTACTGTTATTATTGTTATTATTTTATTTCAATTAGTAAACTGAGGTCCTAGCCCTGCTAGTGGTGACTGTACCCACCCATATTGTGGGTGACTGGAGGCTTATGCTTCTGTCTTGGTCCCATGTCCACCAACTCACTCCCTATGACAGGGTAAAGGGCAGGCGGAAGAACCCAAACTCTGGCGGCAGGAGCTGGTGGGTGGTTGAGGAATCATAATGCTGAGGAGACATGGGTGAGATGGAGAAAACTCAGTTCATCCATTTATCAGTTCATAATTCTTAAATTAATAACAAGTGATACAGCTAAGTGAAAGCTCCTGAATGTCAAAGTTTTACACAAAAAAAAGGAGAGAAGAAGCTTTGGGGCATTTTTTTGGGGTAGAAAACATCTATTTTATGACCAGCCTCTACAAAATGGATCAAAAATTTGTGTCCTTTTCAACTATATCACACATACCTTTTTTCGTGCATAATGCTGGAAGAGTTTTGGGTAGTAGCAGTGAAACACATCTCTCTTCTGGGAGTTAGATTGACAGTTTCTTTTAAAAAGACTGAAAACTCTGAAGCATAGTCACAGAAATCTTTTGAAACTGTAATTTTCTGAAATAAACTGAAAATGAGTGATTTGCTAGCTGCTGAGAAAGACAAATTGTATAGGAATTTAAACAATACTTGAAAATAATTTTCTTAGTGATTGGCTATTAGCAACTTCTCTACCAAATTCCATCCTGTTGACTTCATGTCAGAGTATTTAAAACTTGTACAAGCTGAAAGGATAAAACTGAGAAATATTTAAATATTGGTGAAATTTTCACTGAAATTTAGTGCTTGTAGAGCAGAAAAAAATGGCAACCCAACAAAACAAGACAGTCCGAGCTGGTGTAATACGAATATTAAGATAGTTTCTGGTACTGCCTAAGGAGGCACCCTTTTTCTAAACAGTTATCATTTGCACGTGGAATCCCACAGTACTTGTGCTCAGCTAATTAAGGAAACTGATTTGGAAAGTACATAATTCTTGCAGAAGACTTTTCTCCCAGAAAGTAATATTTTTGGTGTGTTCTGAACAAGGGCCATTAGAGATTAATTCTTTATCACTCTCAAGGTATACTTTAGCTAGAAAAGAAAAAACTCACAATCAGTGAACTATTTATGTTGTTCACAGATCAAGGGAGAAAAATGCAGAAAAAACACAATAAAAGCCTGCAAGGAACAGTCTTCATAATAATGTGATTCCTTCTTAAAAGAACTTCATGAAAGAAAAACAGATGTAGACATGTATTAGGTTGATTACATTATCAGAAATAAAGAAACAGACTTTGGTGGAGTGGTTCTAGATTTATGTTGTTAAAAACACAAGAAGCCAGATAGGCGTATATAACACCAACCGCAATGTGTGCAAATTGAACGATGCATTTTGCTTTCAGCTACCCTGATATTCATCCACATTTACTCTACTAAAACTGGGAGCGCTGCTATGAATTTTCTTGAATGCAGCTGAGAACAGAAGTTTAGTAAGTGACTGGCTGCTTAAAAATATGTTCACCAGGCTGAAACTTCAGGTTTAATTAGGCTGTGGATTAAACAAGATAGTATTGCTATCAGTAAGTAACCAGAAATAGAATTAACTGGACAGCAGTAACTTTCAATATCTGTCGTTCCTTTGCTGTTGTTGTGGTTTAACCACGACAGCTGTGTTGCTGTATCTGTATTAATACATATGCCACACTTGCATATTTTACACGTTGTAAATATCTGATACAAATCAGAAGGTCCTTGTCTGTAGGTGCCAGCAACGTGTTGCCTGCAAGACCTTGGAATGTTGCTTGAGGTCTTGTACTTGTTTTTCAGAGATCAGGTTCACGAGCCTACCAGAACAACCTGCCTGCAGCACCTCAGTTTCTTGGTATTATTGCCCTTGGGCCAATGAAGATCAGAAACCAGTGCATAAGACCAAGAAAGATTCGTATTTCATGTGATAATAAATTATTTTTAGTCTTGCTCGAATATGAGTATGAAAGAGATTTCTTTCATTATTGAAGCTTTGCCACAACCAAGTTCTTTTCACTAAATAAGGTTAAAGTAATGGCCATTATTGCTAGAATCAGCAAAAGGCTTTTCTGGCATATGACATCTTAAAAAGCTATGCTCAATTTCATGCCGTTATTCTCAATCCTCATAATGGTGACAGAAAGAACAGAAATCCTCTATATTTGCAATGGTAGAACTGCTTTGTACCATTCTTGGTACAGCTACTTCTCCTATTTCACTGACTGCCCCATGGGAATAGCTTCTGACACTGATACTGCTTATGGGATCATTTTAATTAAGAGTAATTTACAGGCTTCTCAAGTTCTTAAAACTTGTGATTATGCCCACTTTACACAAAATTTGACCTCAGTCTCCAAGTAAGCACAGTATACCATGTATGCTTTGAGCAGTATATGCACGCATTGAGCTTGCTTTCATTTTTCAAGTGGTGCAAACAATGTCTCTATGCAAAGTAAGGGAGCAATACTGCAACTCTTCTTAAAAATAGCAGCAGAGATGCTTCCAAAGAACGAATACTGAAGACAGTTACAATGGACATTACAAAAAAATAAAAAAATCAGCAAATAAACTGTGAATTAAAGGAAATATTTGTGAGAAAATGACAGTGTGTCAGATGGAAAAAGGGCATGTGGGGGAAACACAGAAAAGTGACATTAGTAGCTGACATGGGGTAAAAAGTGCACCTAACCTGGCACCGCTCTTCCTGCAGATTGCAATGAAGGTGACAGGACATGATTTTTCCATTCTTTGCTGTGCTCTCCATACACCCTGTGCATCATTTCTTAGACATGACTGTTGCCTGCCATTAATGACAGACTGAACTTTAATCTTGCGCCTACAGTTGGGTGATACGTCTTAATGCTTTCATGTGCTTCTGTTTAGCAGGAATGTTTCAGTAAGATCTCCTTTTTGTTTCAAGCTGCTTGAGCTCACAAGGTACCTAACCACAAAAACATTGGTTATTTCTTATTAGCTCTTTAAGAACTGTGTATTGCACAAAGGTTTTTAAGACAGGTTCACATGCACAGAGATTTACAGGGTCTGTAGCTGATGGCATATAGTTACTTTAAGGGAAAAATGAAAGTGAAAAGAGAGAGTGTGGAAAGGTAAAGCTGTCCTGAGAGGCCAGCTAGGAAGAGAAGCAATGGGGCCCTCCAGACCCCACCCTTCTCTGGGTCTCTTCTCCAGTGCCATACATGGTTCCCCTCAGTAATGCTTTTTTTCCACAGTATCAACGTAGTTTTCATCAGGACTCACTTCTTACCAGTTGCTCCTGCCTATGATGCTGTTGATGTTGCTGAGAGCACGCTTTGTTGAGGCTGCACGCTGACTTGCTGTTAAGTTTGGGGCATGCATGTTTTTGGGTCCACTAATGTCAACCAGAAGCTTTGACCACAGGGTAGGAAAGGGAGGGGAAGAAGGGGTGATTCTCACGCTGGAGGCAGTCACTTCCCATGAGAACCCACTGTAACAATGCAGTTGGGTTTGCAGGTGCAGGGCTGGGAGGATAACAGTGCAAGATCCACAGCGTGGGAACAAGGGGAAAGTGCTGCCACAGAGGCTCTGGGAAAGGCTGCTGCGGCAGCTTGGGTGACCGGGCGCAGAGCTGCCAGCAGAAAGCCAGCTACAGAGCTTCAGAGAGAGGGCTGTTAGCAATGCAAAAGGATGAGGCTCTTAAGGCACCGTGTGACGTGTGGCTTAATGGATGATACTGCCTTTGTTCAAAAACCAGAGCCCAGCGCAGCTCAGGACTTATCAACAGCGAATGTAACTCATTTTGATAGCAGCTGCAGTCTAGTGGTTATCAGACTAATATAATTTTTAACAAAACTAACTGCGTTAATGGGCATTGAAGATCATTAAAGGAAGGAATGGCATGTACAAAGGAACCCACTTAGCCTGGGATGGGTACTGAATCCACATCTTCCAGCTCCAGAGGTGCCTGCCACTGCCTATGGGCTGGCTGACTCTCGTTCCTTTTGCTATGTAGACATGGTCTTCCTGAATATACATCTGAGTTTTCATAGGATTCTCACAAAAGTAAAGGGCAGGTTATTAATGATGCAGAGGAGGGTACTAAAATCTGGACTGTATGTATAAGTATTGCCCTATGTATTGTAAAAGGACTTTTCACACTTTCTGGATCAATTATTTTGATGGACATTTTCATATACTGATATGTGACTTTGAAGGATAATTTCCCTGTGTTTCTAGTTCTCATTTTAATATTCATCTGAGCAAAAGAAAAAAGTCATTTAATGAACTTAAAGATGGAAAGGAAATCATTTGACTGAATGGAATGAAAACACCACCAGAAATTCAATTCAATGTAAATGTAAATGATTCTTTTTCTTGATAGAACTCAAACTTATTCCAGCCTGATGGTATTCTGACTTACCCTTCCCCAGACAATAAGAAATTAATCTCACCCTAAACACTTATCAAGCATCTTTTGTCTCCATTCTTTTGCAGCAGTGGATTTCTATTGGTTGTTTCAGTTTGGATGTAATTTTCAATCTTGCCTATTGTCCGATGATAAATTTGTGAAATGAAACATGAATGGTGCATTTGGGAAAACATGCTGTTTTGAAAATATGGGGTAATTTCCACTTCAGACAGAGAGTAGAACTTAAAGGCAGACACGTGCCCTCATCTGACAAAGTAACTGTCAGTAATAAAAGAGTTTTTTGTTGGGAAAAGTCTGAAGAATATTTACCTGAAACAAACAATAACAGGACTGGCTGAGCTGTTGTTGTGGTTTAACTCCAGTCGGCAGCTAAGCAGCAGCCGCTCTCTCACCCTCCCTTTCCCTGGTGGGATGGGGGAGAGAATTGGGGGAAAAAAAAAAAGTAAAAGCCAGGGATTTAGGTAAAGGCAGTTTAATAGGACAGCAGAGGAAGAGAAAAAAAATGATAAAAGAATACACAAACCAAGTGATGCACAATGCAATTGCTCACCACCCACTGACCGATGCCCAGCTAATTCATAAGCAGCAATCGCTGTCCCCCGGCCAGCTCCCCCAGTTTCTATACTGAGCGTGATGCCATATGGTATGGAATAGCCCTGTGGGCAGGTTGGGGCAGCTGTCCTGGCTGTTCCCCCTCCCAGCTTCTTGTGCCCCTGGCAGAGCATGGGAAGCTGAAAAGTCCCTGACTAGTATAAACACTACTTAGCAACAACTAAAACATCAGTGTGTTATCAACATTACTCTCATACTAAGTCCAAACCACAGCACTATGCCTGCTACTAGGAAGAAAATGAACTCTGAATTAAGCTGAAACCGCAACAGCTGTGTCTCTGACAGAAAGCTGGAGAAAGAGGCAGTGACGGAGCCTCCAGAGCTCTCGAAAAGTACAAGGCACCAGGTATGTGGTGCCTGTTGCCCATGCCTGTTACCGCATTTCTTTTTGCCTTCCTGTCAAACTTGTTGTTACAATGCTGCCTGGAGGAACATCTATGAGACCAACCATCACCAAAGGTAGGTGGTATGATCATGAAAGCCAAGGTGACACTTTGAAAGAAAAAGTATTTCATGGCAGCATGTGCTCCTAGTTAGTATTGTAACTAACTGCATGTCATCTTGTCTGATTTCTAGCAAAGCCATAAACATGTGGTCATACTTCTGTCATGCATATAGGACAAGTAGAAGGGAAACATGTCTTAAAGCTTGCATTTTTCATTGCTTTTTTTTTTCCTGCCTCTGGATGTATCTTAACCTATCATATTTGATATCCTGTGGTCTAACATTATTAGTGTGTGTTGCATATTGTCACAATACAGTATACTGACACTATTATAATAATTAATATCACTAATTAGCATCAATTATCAAATTATTGTTATTAATTTATTATCTGTATTGGCCTAAAATGTACAGCTGTTAGGATTGCTCCAAGAGGCAGCAAAGTGTACTATGCTCAACATCAAATGATGGGCTGCTCGGGAGATTGAGTTTTTAAAAGGTTTTTACCTTTTCCTCTGGCTGGGGTGTTTGTGACTGCTTGTGAAGTGAAGCAAGGAGCGACAGAATAAGGAGTGTGAATAATGAGTAAATGGATTAGTCCATGGCAAATCAGGTGGTTCTGGTTTTAAATAACTGAAAGCCCATAACCTCCATAGAGATGTGGTCCCACCCTACCAGTGATACGGCCTTGGTAAATATTTCTTAGAGCAACATTACAACAAGGGGCAAAACAGGAACACATTTTCTCATGCCTGTCAGTGTCGGCTGCTGCAAACGCTTGGAACACCTGCCTGTTTCTTCCCAGCTGTCACGGAGCTGTTTACTCCAGATTTATCTTCCTAGCTTCACCTCTCCACTTGTGTGCCTGAAGCCTTAAGAAGATAGGCTAAGTAAATGTTTATGCAGCCCTAAAAATTCACTGGGACCGTATGTATCTCTCGGACTTCAGGAACTTTGCTCAGGGAACTTTTCCCATGCACAGAGACACTTTGCAAACAGCATATTCACAGAAAGCAATTATTTATTGACTATTACAATAGACAACAGATGGCTAGGTCTAGCAAGCTCCTAGGCAAAGTGTTAATACTCTTATCACCCCTGTATGGCACCCTTGCATCTTTGCTGTATAGCTGTCAATGGGAATGAAGGAGTATCTTCAGACTCCCTGATTCTTGTTGGTATTTTATACCTCTTCGTGCCAGTGTTTCTCTTCTTGAACCTTTGAGTTGCCAACTGTCTCCACCTCAACTATCTTATCACTGCCTGCAATCTTACCTTTCTTAGTACACGTATTTCTACTCTAAGTACTTTCACACAGCTTAGTATTCAGTAATTTTCTTAGGAGGCTGAGACAAGATTATACAGCTGTGCCATACCAGAACTATGCCTTGGATCACAGACAGCTGAACCCGTACCAAGAGGATTACACCTTTTCTTATAACCAAATTTTGCAGAAGAAGTAGTCAGAAGCAGGTGCACTCTGTAAGAAGGGACCTAAACAGTAGCATTTTCCTGTGATATGCTCCAGTGGAGCCATGCTACAGGGAATGAAATGTGTCTCACAGCCTTCTGTCACAGAAAGAAAGTCTGACATAGGTTTTACCAGCTGCATCTTGTATGCCATTAAGGAATAAGGAATGATGTGACTTCTAAATCAGCATTAGTTATTTTGAACATGTAAGACTTGGCTGTTTTCTTAAAATGTCATAGGCCAAAAAGTTCCTTTGCCATTCCAAACAAGTCACTAACATTGCTAATTCATAGAATCATAGAATGCTTTGGGTTGGAAGGGACCTTTAGAGGTCATCTAGCCCAATCCCCCTGCAGTGAGCTGGGACGTCTTTATTTAGATCAGGTTGCTCAGAGCCTTGCCCAACCTGACCTTGAATGTTTCTAGGGATGGGGCCTCCACTACCTCTCTGGGCAATCTGCTCCAGTGTTTCACCACTCTCATTGTAAAAAATGTCTTCCTTATATCCAATCAAAATCTACCCTCCTTTAGTTTAAAACCATTACTCCTTGTCCTGTCACAACAGGCCCTGCTAAAAGATTGTCCCCATCTTTCCTGTGGGCCCCTTTAAGTACTAAAAGGCTGCAATAAGGTCTCCCTGCAGCCTTCTCTTCTCCAGGCTGAGCAGCCCCAACTCTCTCAGCCTGTCCTTGTAGGAGAGGTGCTCTAGTCCTCAGATCACTCTGTGGCCCTTTTCTGAACCTGCTCCAACAG
>VZTL01076865.1:0-24453 GCA_013400535.1 Scopus umbretta | reverse complement strand
AGCTGAAACCAGGACACCTGTCCTTTTTTCCAATTCTCATACTATTTTAATTTTATTTTAATTTTCTATTACAAAGGTCTACCACCAAATTTTCTGGGTTGCTTCAGCTCTCTCAGTAAGGTATTATTTATTTATTTGTTTAAAATCAGCCAGCTCTTCTGAGCACCATTCTTTTGATGGCAGCTTCCCAAGCAAAGACTTAAACAAGCCAAGGTCTGCTTTAAGGAATTCAGAGTCCTACCTCTGCTTATCTTCACAGCTTTCCTCCACTTCCTGAACTCAGTCACACCATGGTCTCTGCAGCCCGAATTGCTGTCTGTGACCACACTGCTCAACAATTATCCCTTGCTTATGAGCAGTGGTCAAGTAGAGCATTACCCCTGACTGCCTGTTCTAGCATTTGCATCATGAAAAGCATAGCAATACCCTGGGCTGCTTGCACAATGCTGCGTTGCCCTCCCAGTAGGTGCTGGATTGTTGCAATTCACCTTGAGGACCAGAGCCTGCAAGTGGAAACTTCTCCAAGTGATTTGTGGAAAACGGTTCATCTACTTCATCCTTCAGGCACTCCGTAACAGACCCCCAACACATTGTCCCCAGTATTTCTTTGCCTTCTGTTCTTGACATGCAGACTCTCAGCTGGGAAAGGAGGACACAAATTTGTGTCTCCTTTGTTGATGTCTGATACAGAGAAAAGGAGATAAATCTGAAGGACCAGTGGTCAGGACTGACAGATGTTTATTCTGTGAGAGTTTTTATACATTTAAGAGGTGTTTTCCTATTAAATTAGGAATAGTATACATATAAAGGGGGCTTACAAGAAAGATGGGGACAGACTTTTTAGTAGGACCTGTTGCAATAGGACAAGGAGTAATAGTTTTAGATTAAAAGAGGGTAGATTCAGACTAGATATAAGGAAGAAATTTTTCATGATGAGGGTGATGAAACACTGGAACAAGTTGCCCAGAGAGGTGATAGATGCCCCATCCCTAGAAACAATCAAGGTCAGGTTGGATGGGGCTCTAAGCAACCTGATCTAGTTTAAGATGTCCCTGCTCACTGTAGGGGGGTTGGACTAGATGACCTCTAAAGGTCCCTTCCAACCCAAAGCATTCTATGATTCTATGAGTCTATGATAAAGTGGAGAAAGGTTCTGACTGCAATGGTATTTTGAATTCTAAACCCAACTATTCCTAAAAGTGTCTGGAGTAAGATAACACTTTTGGAAAGCAAAAGGTGGAGCCTGGCACTAAGGGCAGGAGAATCCATCTGGCAAGTCAGGGGGAAAGCTGTCAAAAGATCTCCTGTGGACTGAGAGACAGAAGATGCTGGAGACTAATTTAATGGTCAGTGCTACCAGAATTCACCCTGAGAACTGGAACACCAGTGTAGAGAACAGCTGGCAGCTAGGCCAGGTCACCCAGGAACCTCTAGTGTGGGTGGCTGGTGGAATGAGGTCAGACAAGAGGGTCCATGGTGGCTTGCTTGAGTCCTTGCGGCTCCCCAACGGTTAACAATCCTAGTGGGTGAGTTATGTGCTACTGCAGGAGGAAAAAAAAAAATTGTTCAAGTTACAAACTCTGTTGTCTGTACAATGAGTGCAGTTTATGATAGATGTCAAACTTTTAAAAGCCAAAATGAGGTGAAATAAATGCCACCTATAAATGTGTCAAAGATCATAGAGAAAGCAGAAAATAAAAAGCAACACATTAACACAGCCTATAATATAGAGTGTGATTGGAATAAAGAGCTAAGTACAGCTCTGGCTTTATTTATGGAAATGAAGTTGCATCCACTTATTAGAAATTATTATAGCTCCCACTATCTAGATTAAACATCCCCAGGTCTCACATACCTCATGTGTCCAAAGTTCAGATTCACTCAGCCTTTCCTGACATTTGAAATAGCAATCTGAGGCTTCAATTCTTTCTGTCCTCCTTTATTCACAATTGCTAAATTCTAATTACATATTTTGCTCAAGCAGCAGGCCAGTGACACTATTAAGCTTCAAGGATTTTTCTTTTTTTTTTTTTTTTTTTTAAGGAGGGAGTAAAGAGATCTCAAAAAAGCTTAAAACTTCTGATTAAATAAATCAGAACACTGTGTTGCTAAATCTACATCTCAGCCTGTTATTGATACCATAATAATCTGACTTTATATTCAGGTAGAACTTTTCTTTTTCCTTTGAAAAGTCATGGCAGTCAGGTGAAGTTCCTGGTGACTGGAAGAAGGGAAACATTGCACCCATTTTTAAAAAGGGTAGAAAAGATGACCCTGGGAACTACTGCTCAGTCAGCCTCACCTCTGTGCCTGGGAAGAGCGTGGAACAGATCCTCCTAGAAACTATGNGCTCTGGAGTCCTTAGCACAAGAAGGACATGGATCTGTTGGAGCAGGTCCAGAGGAGGGCCACAAAAATGATGCGAGTGCTGGAGCACCTCTCCGGCAAGGACAGGCTGAGAGAGTTGGGGTTGTACAGCCTGGAGAAGAGATGGCTGCGGGGAGACATTATTGCAGCCTTTCAGTACTGAAAGCGGGCCTGTAGGAAAGATGGGGACAATCTTTTTAGCAAGGCCTGTTGTGACAGGACAAGCAGGAATGGTTTTAAACTAATGGTGGGTAGATTTAAACTGGATATAAGGAAGAAACGCTTTACAATGAGGGTGGTGAAACTCTGGAACAGGTTGCCCAGAGAGGTAGTGGGGGCCCCATCCCTGGAAACATTCAAGGTCAGGTTGGATGGGGCTCTGAGGAACCTGATCTAGTTAAAGATGTCTCTGCTCACTGTAGGGGGGCTAGGCTAGTTGACCTCTAAAGGTCCCTTCCAACCGAAAACATTCTATGATTCTATGAGTCTATGATTCTATTCCTCCCGAGGTGCAGTTCTTGGCATTTGCTGTTGTTGAACTTTGTGAAGATCCACCTCTTCAGGAACATGTTTTTTCCATGCTAATGGATGCAGCAGCTTGTACACAGCAGGGTGGACAAGTGTCTCAAAAACTGCTTAGGAGAGCAAGTGGCTGCTGAACAACAGCTGACATATCAGAGGGCATGGTCCACATCACAAAGTGGAGACGCTATCCCTGGAGCATCAGGGGCATCAACTGAGGAGGAGCTCCAGAGAGAGGATATGGCCACCCAAGACTCAGGCTACAGGGAGTGCCTGGTGCTCCTGGGGATGGGAGTAATGGTGTCCTACTTACTGGAAGCATGCTCTGGGTGAGGAGCTGACTTGCCGGCTGAAGGAGCTGCCAGAGGAGGTGAGCAGACTAAGCCACATCCAGGAAGATTAATGGGATCTGCATGCATACCCTTCAGAGGCAAGCGACTGAACCTGCATCCAAAGGAGGGAGAGCCAGAGGCTGTACTGGAGTGAGGGGTGGATGGAGGAGACTGGAGACATGAGACTTGACAAGAGAGGAAGGCTCCTACTCCATGTGTGGACTAGCAGATAAAGTTTCAGTGCCCTGGAAGGTGATAGGGGGCACAAGTTCCATCATGCTTCTGATCTTATTGCTCTTTACAACTTTCTGAAAGGAGGGTGTAATGAGGAGGGTGTTGGTCTCTTCTCCCAAGTAACCAGTGATAGGATGAGGGGTAATGGCCTGAAGTTGTGCCAGGGGAGGTTTAGATTAGATATTAGGAAGAATTTCTTTATGGAAAGAGTGGTGAGGCATTGGAAGAGGCTGCCCAGGGAGGGGGTGGAGTCACCATCCCTGGAGGTGTTCAAAAACCATGTAGATGTGGCACTCCAGGACATGGTTTAGTAGACATGGTGTTTTGGGTTGATGGTTGGACTAGATGATCTCAGAGGTCTTTTCCAACCTTAATAATTCTATGATTCTATGATTCTATGATTTGGCCAAACCTGAAACAAGCATCTACACTAAGAAGAAGCAACAGGTGAGAGTGGTTGGAGATTCCCCTTTGTAGAGGACAGAAATGTTCCCCCATCCAGATGTGCTATCACAGAACGCTTGTTTCCTGTTGGGTGTCCACATCTGCGATATTTTGAAGAGTTTGACAATTTATCCAGCCCTCAGCCTATTACTTCTTGGTGATCATCCATGTGGGCATCAATGGTACTTCCAAGGGAAACCCTGAGCATATGAAGAGTGACTAGATGTTGCTGCACCAAGAGTGCATGTGAAAGGCATGGATGAGGTTTGCTTTGTTTGTGAATTTCAGACTGACTAAGGAGGAAAATAAGGACCTAGTTCTTCAGATCAACCCAATAGAGCAAAGTCTCTGAGCTGGCAGGGGAACAGGACTTTGGGTGGAAGAATTTTAGAGAAAACAGGCAGCAGTGATATCTTAGGCATCTAAGCAGGCTAGGGCCTGTGTTTTTACCTGGTTAGAGTAAGGTATTTATATTTCACTGAGGTGAGTTTTATGCACCTAATATCTATTTTAAGACCCAGTATCACTGGTCACAGCATGCTATCATTCAGACATCTCTTTACCATGTGAGGCCAAAGCTGGTCATGCTGGTCATGTTGGTTGTGCAAGACATGCTTCCTGAAAGGAGCCGTGTATTTCTCAAACATACAAATAAAATGTTCTCATAAGCAGAAGGCTATATGCTAAAGGTCGTGTCATGTCCTCTTCCTTGGCTCTCCAATGCAAGGCCAGACAAATCTCATGAAACAACACAAAGTATTCCTTGGGTTTTTAGAGTTGAGGAATGTGACTTTGCTATCAGTGCAGCCACAAGCAGAATGTACACAAGCCCTGGGAACATCTCAGAGAACATAATTTATCAAGGGAACATAAGAGTCATAACAACTCCCACAGGGGCACTCATCAACATTAAAGTGTTCATGTTGTGACTGGCTAGTGCTGATGATGGAGTTTAAGCTTTGCTTTTCCATTCAAAGTGCATAGCCCTTTTAAACAAAATCAGTCTCCATATATGACACAGGAAGATTATTTCTGTGGTGATACTGATGTGTGTTTCAGAGAAGATCCCTGAATTACCACAAAATTAGATAGGGTCTGAGATTCTTTGGTGCATAAAACTATTTTCTTTCCTTTAATTTGCTTTTTTAACTTACCATTCTTTCCTGGAATGCCATCCATTGTAAACTTTGTAACCATGTAAGCTCTGTTTATTTGAAACTGATATGGAAAATGTCCCAGATTATTTATCCCTTCCTGGCATACACCTTTCACAGGATGATGCTAAGTAGGAAAAAATGATAGAGTCCTCTTCTGCCTTATCTAGATCCTGTCCACCTTTCTGTGAAGTGACTGGAAAACTTCCCATCACCTTTCAGGGCACCTGGACTGTTACAAGAGCTGTGAGGGAGGTGGTCCACTCTCAGACTTGTTCTGCTGCTTGCATAGCAAATGCAAAGTCAGATTTCTGTGAATGCTGCACATACTGTGCAGAGTCTGTGAGCCTCTTTGAGTCTATTGCTGTTTATAATAGCTGATGATTATACATCATTTTTCACCCTGATGGTCCCAAAGGACATCGCAAACATCTGGTTGAACAGCACTCCCTAGATCAGTGACTGATGCAATGCAGCTGCTACCAACTAAGACATGAGGACTACTTAGCAGTCAGAGGGCAGGGAAAGTTATGGCATCTTTGATCCTTAGACCACTATTACTGGCTGCTGTCTCCAGCACATTTTTCAGGATTTCCAGTACATTTTTCCAGGATTTCAGGCATCAGACAGCTCAGCTGGAGGAGTAGTTCTGAAAATAAAAATGTCCAGAAATCATAGAAAAATGGCTGCTGTGCATCAAGAACCTGAAATAAGGCATCTACCTATGGGCAGGCCTTTCATCATTGGTCATCTGTTCACCTGGGACATTCTAGAGAGAAAGAAGAGGTCCTGAAGTATGCACCCAGGAAGACCAGCCCCTCCTTGTTGGGGTGGCCTTGTGTCTACCATTGAATTCTCTGACCTTTTATGTGACTCAGAATTTTATCCAGTAATTCCTGAATTCAGCCCAGAGTCCTTGGTTGACATAATGCTTGCTTTTAGACAGCTGTCCTGTATTGCTCCGAAGTCTTCCAGTAACTAAAAACACCCCACAGTGGCTGATGAGTTGTCCCAATAATTTATTATACTGCCATTTAAAAAGCACAGCTCATTCTTGCACAAAATTTCCTGACGTATTTGAACAGATTTTTGGCATCTGGCTATGTCTGTATAAGCAAACTGAAGAGAGTTTGGCTTTGGGGTCAAGCACGTTATATGACTGGTGTGCTGTTAAATCTTTAGTGCTCTCCCTTGCATGGGTGTGGCCTGAGCAAACTGATTTCCCCCCACAACAGACTGCAGGATATTGATATTTCAAAAATCTGAAGGGTGGCAGGGGGGATGTCCACGGTGCATATTTACTTTGAAAGTCACTGAGATGCAGTCACTGAGGCCACCCTACCTGGATATACAGTGTTAGCTGTGTGGGTGCAAGCCATGCTTAAGGGCAGGCAACACCTTGTTATTTTATTCACATAGTATAAACACAGCTTTTATGCAAGCCTAAAGTAGGCATTATGGCACACTACTGCAGGGCTGTAGTAATAAAACACTGCTGGACTTGTTCTGAAGGAAGTGAAGGCCCTTGACACCTTCCCCAGGGTGCACAAGTACCTGCAAGCCCATCCAGACGCACTGGGGAACACCTGGCTAGAGCTGTTGGATGTCTGGTAGATAGCTGTAGATGCACAGATTATTATTCTGCTGAATGAGCAGTTGTTGTATGCCTCTAGGACAGATTAGGCTCCTTTCCTGTGCACTCAGAGTGCTTCATGCTTCTATCTAGCTGGGAAATCCCAGCCACGTATGTATTAGCCATAGGGATACATGCAATTGTTACTGTCTATAATGTGTGTTGACAGGATCAGTCAAAACATCCGTTACATTTCAGTGCTATGTTTTATATATAACACTCTACTCAGCTGTGTGCGGGAGATATACCCACAGAGGTATGTAGGTGCTTCACCGTTTTTAGAAGCCAAACTCCCCCAGTTTCACAGGGAATAGGTACTCAAATGCCTTTGTAGCGTGAGTAAAGAGTCCTATAAGGAGAGTGGCTTTTTTTTTAAAAAAAACCCTCTTCCTACTGACTATTTGTCCTTTCTTTTCTTATTTCTATTGCATTCTTCTTACACACAGCAACATTATTTTTCATCTCAATTTGAATGAGTATATATGTTACTGTTGAATATTATTGCTAGAGACTAAATTGGCAAGTAAAATTGCCCCCTACGTACTATAATGAAAATATAGCAAGTTTTAGAATTGATCTGTCAGATTTAATTTCTTGACAAGTTGTACATTTAAAAAAAAAAAAAGTTTCATAAAAATTAAACATAGTGCTTATTCAATCATCTGTTGCAACCATCTGCTGCTGATATATTATTTTGATTTATCATCCTTAGGTTGACAGGGCCTGATCCTGTCCCCAAGGAAGTCAACTGCAGTTTTATTATTCCCTTACTCAAAGCAGGATAGAAACTTCATTCAACTTACTACTCAAGGTGAATTACAATGTAATCTTCTTCCACTACTTTGCAGTTAGGAGTTTAAAGTTTCTACACCAACAGTATTGTGATACTGTAGTTTCTTCCAACTTCTATGTAAACAAAACATCCCTATCACAAACATTTTTGCAGTCTCCTGTAGGTTAATGATATTTTAAAATTCACAAGAAAAAATAGCACTTAAGTACAAAAGTATTTTGAAGGGTACTGAGTTATAGGCAATAATCTCTTTCACTAATCTAATCATTTATTTGGTACATTAGCCACCAGGTTTATTAATTTTTTCTTCTCAGTTGAATGTTTTTCTCAAAGAGTTATAGTTGGTTTGCATTCATGCAGTTTACTTCACGTATATTATTTTTTGTATTCTTATATTATAGAAAGCAACTACATGTTACACAGTAATTGGAGTTTATAGTTGCTACCTTAAAAATGTATCTGTAATGTCTATTTAAGCTGCAATAATTTCCTTAAATCTTTTACTGCTGGCTGCACTCTATAATTAGAAATGAAAACCTTGTGTTTGCAAGTGCACCCTGTCCTGTCTTTGCAAGTGAGATGCTTCAGATTTCAGATGAGATGCTTCAAGATTTTTCCAATAAAACAGCAGCTGGGTGTTTGCTATTTAAATATTTTTAAAATATCTATTCTTATGTACATACCTTCTTTCTATATAAAGAAGGATCTTTTTAAAAAGAATGCAGTACTGCTTCAACTATCCATTTATATGTATGAAATCCAGCTATATTACAGACATACACACACACCTCTGCCTGAACAGATGTTATCATTAAATGTCTATATATTTTTGTTCTGACAGCAACACATCATATTTTTCCATGAAGTACAAATATATATGCCTCATGCCTTCAGAGACAGCTTTTTGAGGATCTAGCTTGAAAGAGGGCATGTTTAATCACAAATAAAATCTCAGCCATGAATACTGAACGGCTACAGGAGCTCGACCATTCCCAGAAATGGTTATGGAAGTGACTGGGGTCAACAGTGAAGCAGCAATACCGTTAACTCCCACACAAATTTCAAAGTACTGGGCTTAGATGAAATCAAAGCTAAGTATAAAAAATGAACACATTAAAGCGCTCATCCGGCCCTTATGATATTAAAAATAACTCAGTCTTCAGTATGTCACACCTTCCTACAGTGGCAAAATGAAGTTGACAGCTGTGTATAAATTAATAGTTACTCAAGTAGTTATTGTAATGTGCACACAGAAATTGGCTGTGGTTGTATGCTCTGAAGCACAGTCTAAGGGTATGTGGCTAAAGCTGCTGTTGCCTCAACTGAAATTCTGCGTGGCACCAGCCATGAAGCCATGTATTAATGGATTGTGTCTGCCTGTTCCTTCCAATGTCACTGCCCACAACTGGAAGGAGGGAGGAAAAAATAATCTGTGCCTGAGATTCCCTCACTAACTGTCCCAAGGCCCTGAAGTCTCTTTTAATCACTCTTGGGCTATGTACTGCAACGTCATCACCATCCATACGGAAGAGCAGTAATGGGTAGCAGCCCAAAGGCTGTACCAGGCTGGCAAGTTTCATAGTGATACCTCTAACCCGGGCTCCTGGGAGGCAGCAGACTTCCCTATGAGGAGAATCTGCCTGGCATATTGGACCCTCCATTCCCCTCGGAAGGGAGTCTCCTACAACTATTACCTGTCTTTTCTTCTTTGTGGAGGTGGTGGTAATATGGGGGGTAGGTCTTTCTGGTCTTGGTGACTCCTCTGATGTAGATGGATCAACACCCACAGCATCCACTGACTGCTCCTCCACATCTAAAGCCTCCTACCTATTTTGCAGAGGCACCTGGGGAGATGCAGTGGGCAAGGAAAGGGTTCGCTTGCTGCCCTGATTGTGGACTTATTTCTACTTGCTGCTTTCCTTTAAGACGCTGCCTACATCCTGGTGGGGGGAGAATACTGGATCCCTTTGATCACGGGCTTTTTCTCGTGGCTGTCCCTGTTCAGGTTTCTGGAAGGTCAGAGCATGGTTCCACCAGTCTATCTCTTGCTCAGACTCTCTGATGCTCCTTAGTCTATCTACTTCCTCTCTTAGCTCTGCCACCAGGCCGAGTAGATAGTCCACCTGATCACACTTTACATGGCTGTACCCTCTCCTGCCATCTGTTTCCAGTGCAAGCTGCTGGCACTCCCTGCAGCCGGAGACCCGGACAGCTGTTTGTTTTCCTGGGAGCTCAGTCTGTGTTGATACATCCTTTCTGGCTAGTGCAGAGGACATAGCCTCCCGCCGGGTGGATACCATGGCTGGGCTCCTTCTCAACAACTGACCTTTCTGAACTTACCTCTTGACCTGGGAAAGAAACTTCTCCTTCCCTGTGCAAACTGCTTGCGTTCCCCGGGGGCTGCTCTTGTACATGAGGTGTTTGGCCACCATCACTCCTGTCCCCACCCACGCCAAGTCAGAGCTGCCGCTCGTCAGCAGCTCATGCTTTCCTCAGGCACCTCATGCCTTTCCTCATGCCCTCCTCAGGCACCAGGGCAGGCTGGTGCACTGATTTGTCTGAAGCTATTATTTTATCAGGTGAAGGAATATTTCCTCTTTAAAAGAAACAACAAGTAAACTGAAAAAAAAAAGGAAATAAATTAAAGGCAGTTGCAAGGCTGTTCATCACAGTAGATAGGATGGTCTGAAAAAAAACAAATGTCACATCAACATTCCTGATGATATCAAGGCCCAAAAAGACATTCTCATGATAGTTACTGTGCCACACATAACAAAATGAGACAGAAACTTGAATTCCATCCAGAAATGAATGGGGGAGATGGGAGAGTGTCTAAATAAAAAATTAAGATAAGGGTTAGTTTTCTCCCATGAGCTCATTAAATTGGATCTTTTGGCTGCAGTCGTATGACAGCAACTTCACAACTGGGAAAGAGACAATTTCAGTACATTTATCCTCAGTATTGCCCTTGGCCTGTTAGATTCCTGGAGAAAGTAAGACCAGGTCCCTGTTTTCTAACATATTTGATCCCCTAATTTAACCTCTCTTAAAATACTTTCCACTTCTTTCAGTATCAGAATCAATGAACAATTTTTCTGCCGCCTTCTTTTTTTGGTTTGTTTTCTTTTTTTTTTTTTTTTTTTTTTTGCTGGTGGTTTCAGACAGCTGTAAATGAATGTGAGGTTGTCTCCTGCAAGGCTTCTCTGAAACTCAGTCTACCAACCTCAATACAAAGGCTTTGTTTATAAGCCAACTTGCAGGACTGAGTAGCCAAACGGCCTTTACTCTGTCTGCTTCAAATGGACACCTTGCAGTTCGTTAAAGCAGTAACTTTACAAAGTCACAATTAATTCTTTATGTCCCACTGTACTACACTTACCAAACTGTGTCATCCTAATGAGGTCTAGAATAATGATATAAATTTATACAAAATTTACCCGTATTGCAGGAACAAAAAGTGTAATGGCAAATATAGTTACAAAGCACTGTGGAATTTGGCCTTTGGTACCTATTACTGACCTTTCACACGTAATGGAAATTGCCACTACGTTCCCATCACCAAGTAGAGTTGTTAGCTGAACAAAAATGATAGCAGTTTTGTATGTTACTGCTTAATGGCTAATGCCAAGTATTCAGGCTCTTTTCTCCCTGTGTCTATCAACTAGTTTCTTCATTAGTTGGCCTGTTTATTCTTGTATTTCCTTTCTTTTCACTTTTTGAAGAAACTGGTTACTCTCTTTGACCTTAACCCCCTAGCACTTCATCAGCGCTTCTCTTGTTCTCCGCCAGCTGATCATCTCCAAGTACAGCACTGACTGCAGTTTTTCAAAGGTCACAGGAAGAAGCAGCATCCAGATACAGCAAGACTGACTGGCCAGCTAACCAAATGGGGGATAATACCTTCCCAAACATACCTTACAAATGCCATGAGGCAACCTATTAAATTAATCATATTTTAAATGCTATGATGCTTTCTTATATTTCAACACAATTATGTCTAAAGTATGTTAAGTGACAGACAGCCTAGTCTTTGTGGATCATTTGTGTACATGCTTGTACAGTGTCAAGCACAGACAGTCCTTGATCCCCATTTGATCCTGCCTGCCTACCACAACAAAAGGACCATATCTTTTATGAATATGATTCAGTCTCATACTAATGGTAAAAAAGCACAGCTCTTGCTCAGAAGTACTTGGAATCTGGTCCATCCATTCTTTATGGTTTGCTTTTATTTTAGATCGAGATAGTAATGCTAGGTGATACAAGCCTGATTTATCCTCTCCTTTTATTCTAGTTGTATATACCTGATGATTTCCAAAACTACCAGAAAATGTTTACGGGAATCCATCTTTAGGAAGACAGTGGAAAATTATAAACACCATCTAACTTGACTTCACAGGCAAGAATGTCTCAGGTTCTAGAATTAGTGTCAAACCTAGACACCTCTAGACTTCATGGGCACCTCCAAACAGAGGCAAAAAACTAAATCAGCGTAGCTTGGAGATAGCTGGCGACAAACTCTGAGCTGCTGTGTTATCCTTGTATGCACAACTTCACCAGAAGTAAAATTAATTTAGAGCATCGGCAGAATGTAGTAAATAACCTGACCTTGGCATAAGAAGAGGATTTCAAGGAAAACTATCTGGAGGTCTGTTCACAGCTAGTGCTAGCAGAAATACAAATCAGTCATGCTGGAATTCAGATCATTTAACTTTCAGTGCCTGCAGTGGAGACGCTGGCATGTTGTGACAACACTGTAAGCTTTTTGCACAGTTCATAGAGAGGAACTTGCACTTCTAGGACATAGGCTATCTCCCGCCCCTTTTCAGATATCTACTTAAAGAAGAGATAAATCGGGCTCTATCTTTCCCTGACCATGCTCACTGGTTCTCTGGCAGGTAACACTGGCAACTGGGTAACATATATTGGCAGCCCTAGGAGAAGACAGTGAGATATGTCCTCTGAAGGAGTCAACCCTAATCACATCTTGGGTCCAACTTTCATCTGAAATTGGTTTTGCAAAATGGTAGGGATGTGGCAGGCAGGGCACTAAACTGCAAACAAGAACTCAGTAAGCTAAGAGACTTCTGCTATCCAAAAGGTAAAAGATGAAAAGTACAATTTTTATGTCCAGATTATCTTCTAAGGACAAAACTCCAATGCATTCCCTTTGTGTCTGAAGAAGTCCTAGTTTCTTCCAGTCTAATCAAGGTAAGACTTTCAGAATAGTGCTAATGACTGTTTTGGGGCAATAAGAGCTAGGAACAGGGCTCAAATGTAACAAACTCATAGATGTCACTTAGTCTTTGAGCCACATTCACTAAAATCATAGATTACCTTTTCCATGAACCAGGAAAAGCTATCAATAAACCTGGAGATAAAATCTCCAGACTATTCAGTGTAAATATCTGCAGACACTGGGAGATTGGTAATGTTTTTAATGCCTCCTTTTTAACTATGTTATTATATTTTTATTTATTCTATAGAAGTGCTTGAGGCCTTTAGAGAAAAGAAAACCTTGTAGCTATCTCCTTACACATTTAATAAAATTATCTGTTATCTTATTGTCATGTCTCATGCTTTCTCTCCCTATCCCTTTCCACTTCCTACCAGTCATTGCTCTCTCTCTTTTCCATCAATATAAAAAAGACATTTCAGGTAGTGGAATAATAGTTAAGCCATGTGGATGGTAGCAGGTCCATGCTCAACCCCATGTTCTAACCCTATTCTGTTTATTGGTGTTGATGCAACTCCAACACTACCATCACAGTTCCTGGCGAGAAACAAGCAATTCAAGAGAGCAATTCATCATATGCATATTAACTTGCTCAGCCATCATCTTGCAGTTACCTATCTTTTTCCTAGAGTAGCCTTTTTTCACTATGATGCTTAACTTAGATGTTGAAGTTGGAGCAGATGAGAAGCAATCTCACTTGCCAGCTGCCCAATTTGAGTAGTTGTCAGTGGTACTAGGCAAGTAAACGCAGTGGGAGCTATACCATAAATAATTAATGGCAAATAGTCTTAAATTGGGGATGTAGTATATAAAAGACATTCTTGAAAATAATTTTCAGTGAGCTTCAGTATCCCAGTTATCACAGGATATGTTAGTTTTCTTTCTAAGCACGCTGCAGCATGTCACTTGCAGTTAAAGCCTGTCAGTAGCACAGCTGTGGTCAGCACTCAGGACATTCTTTACTGGACATTGTCTTTTTCATTTCTTCATGGTCTTTTGTTCATTCATTCTCCAGACTGGAAGACATTGTGATGAGTGGGAGCCTTCTGTCTGGAAAAATAGGTGAATGCATTTTATGTTAGAAACTTCTGATGGGGTTTCTCTTGTATGTACTATCCCTGCACACCAACTAGGACAGATGCTAAGATCAGGAAACTGTCTTCGTAACAAAATTATTTCACCTCCTAGCTCATATGCCAAGTCAAGATAAAACCAGTGAAAGCAGCAGACTGCAAAAATTTCTGAATAACTTTCAAGCACTGGAACAGGCTGCCCAGAAAAGTGGTTGAGTCCCCATCCCTAGGGTATTTAAAAGATGTGTGGATGTGGTGCTTAGGGGCATGGTTTAGTGGTGGACTTGGCAGTGCTAGGTTAATGGTTGGACTAGATGATCTTGAAGACCTTTTCCAAAGGTCTTTTCCAACCTAAACGATTCTATGATTCTAAGGCTAACAGTGGTCTAATTCAGGAGCAAAATATATCTTTATTTAAGAATTTTCATTGCTCCAGATTAAGAGTAAAATTTTTGGTAAGTGTGGGGATGTCTGTCAACCCCACAAAGAAACATACAAGGGGAAGCTGCTCTCAGCCTGTGCTAGCAGACATAGTGCCAATAAGTGCACAGCAAATAAAGTTAAATAGGAGAATATCAATGAATGTATAACAAATTTAAAAAATAGAGAATGTGATGGGGATTTATTTACAACAGGTGGAAAGCAGAAACAATATAGAAAAGTCCAAACTTTCACTGACTATGATACTTGGAGTGATGTGATTTTAAAAACATGTCTGATATAAATGCCATTTATTTTCATTGTGTTGACAGAAGGTACTTTCCCTACAAAGCCTTCCATGGTCTGTTCAGTGTATAGATGGCTTCATCAACATTCATTTAATAAATTGGCTAATTATGATGAGAAGTGTTTGGTGACCCTAACAAAGCTACCCATTTCTTTAGTCTGCCTTTCAGGCAAGGAGCTCGGAGTGCAGCAAAAGGTGTGTAGTTACAGATAATGGAAACAGACTGGAGTAAGTAGGCAGAAGCATGGCTAAATAGCTTTTAAATGAGATTGGAAGAGTGGGAGGGAGGAGATGTGATAGAGGTCATCTCAGAGAAAGTGCATAGCAGAGTGGGGTGCAGGAATGAGCAGCTCTTGCAAGTTGAGATAAAGAGTTGGAAAGATGTTTCTCCCTCACTGGGTGACTGGAGATTAACTCTGAGAGTACTGGTGTTACTTACTCTGAAAATGACATCAATAACTATTCTTTCATTTTCCTCTCTTTTCCTGCCTTTCTACCCTATATGAAGCTATGTGCTTTTCAAATTCAGAAGCAAACAAAATCCATCATTCTAGTTCAAAAGCCTAACTCAAGCTCTTCATGGGCACAAGAATCAGTAGACCCTCTCACCAGCCAAAAAACAGTCAGTCACTATGGGTGTAATTAGATTTACTTTGCCCTGTTACATAGCAATTACAGTGAAAAACTTTCAAAAAGTGAAAGCCTGTGTCAGAAGGGAAAGAAACCAAACTTTTGCTCCTCAGCTTTCTGAATGTGTCTTGTCAAGATACAGAACCTCCTCTTACAGTGGGATTCATCTTCCACTTAGGGGAATCTCCCCATGGAGACTCCTGTCACTTGCTATAAATTATGAAGGGAACCATAGACTCACTCCTTGGAGATATTTGAAACCTAGTAGAGCATGGGACTGAACAACCTGCAGTAGGTGACTGTGCTTGCACAGAGGGTTGGGCTAGATGATCTCCACAGGTCCCTTGCCGCCTCAGCTGCTCTGTGATTCTGTGAATCGCAAAAACACCATGTTGGGCCAGATGGCTGTGTTTTAGATGACTGAAGTTAGATGAGATGAGTCCAAGCCTGTGAGATTATGCTAGATCCTGAAGAAGAATATGCCCTGTGAAGAAAAGTCCTAAATAAGCTATTAACACTGAGCTGGTCACTCACTACCAGGAGTTGAACTGCACTTCTTCCTGCTGAGTTCTCAGAAGAAAAACAGGCTAGGAGAACAGTTGCAAATAGTTGTTTTCTTTCTAGTGTATTCTTCTTTTTTTCCCCCAATTTATAAGGCTGCTGAAAAGAAGAATTGGGATCCTGCTGCCTGTCTGGGAAGAGAGCTGATCTGGCATGCATAATGATAACCAGAAACACCTGGGCACATCTGGCATGAAGGCAGTGTTGTAGGCAGCCATGGTCAATGACACCAAGTGTAGTTATCTCCCCAGCTTGTTAGACGTATCTTTAAAATTAGGTGACATAGTGCCTGTTTTAGAAAGAAGGGCATGAAATATGCATTATTTTTCACTACAATCAGTTCATGCTAAAAAAAAAAAAGTAATTTCTGTGGTTCAACAGTGTTTTTCAGAGGCTTAGAAATGACAAGATTCTGCCCTGAATATTGGTGACAGCATGCAGTATGGCATGGAGGGCTGCAGTGCACAGCTTGCACTGAGATGATCACACAGCACCATCCTGCAACACAACGCCATGAAAATGTAGGTCACGGAGGGCTTCCACACAGTAAGCAGGGGCTGCCAAAGGGCAGCACTCACTGCACCACACAATGCTAACATGGAAACATAAAACCTCTGAGGTCCTTCTTGCCAGGAAATGCTGAACAAAAGTCTATAGGGTTGAGTAACAAAACACAGCCTGACCTCCTACAGAAAAGAAAGGCAATTGGACTGGGAAGGGAAAGAAACCAATATAAGAATTAAATAATGATTAGACATCTTACTGATATTACATTTTCATGAAGAGATGAAGGAACTTCTGGAACAACACTGCTGAAGTTTGGGCTTGTCAACAGCAACACAATTTAGTGAGCAGTTCTTACAAAACCAAACTCTGAGAGCAGTTACTGTCACAGCTTCCCCCATTTTTAAACCTCATGAGATTTTTAGGTGCAATTTTACTTGAAAGAATCAGAGGTGGAAACTGTCTTAATCCTTTCCTTTCATTCAAAAGTAGATGTCTTTTGGGTTTTGCACCAAATCTTAGGTAATTCTCTGGTGCAATGCTTGCTGAATTCCTGTTTTCAAATGGTCGCAGAGTTTGGCAGGACTTCTCAGAACTTTAATACCCAATATAAGAGAAAGAATCTAAGCTTAATCTTAGCTTTTTTAACTCCTATGGCTTTTTGTAGGGCACAAGATGTGTACAAACTGGTGTTTGGTCCAGAAGCTGCATACATTCATGCAGACTTTGAGCATTTGGATGGTAACCATGAAAGAACATTCCCATATTTAGCTCATGATCAGGACCTCGTAAGAAAAGATAGTATCGGAATGTCTGAAAGCACAGACAAATGTGTCGTCATGGCAGATGCCACACTTTCAGTCGTACTGCTTGCTAATGTGCAAATCTAGCCCCATACTATATGTATTACATGGTAATGGATGATTGTAAATGCTAGAAGAAAAATAGCACTGTGTTGCTTTCAGGGTAATTGCTAGGGAGCAAGGCTGATTTCCTTGAAATGTGGAGTCAGAGCTCTTTGATGAAAGGATTGAAGAGTTCATTTTTTATCTCCAGTATAGAGAAGCTGGATGCTTACTCTTCATGTTCTGTGTGCCCTTTTTTCACCAAAGGAATAACAAGAACAAAACCCCCTCTTCTATCTGCAGAATATGAAAGGATAAGAAACCTCTTTGGTAGCTTAAATGTCCCTACAAGTTTCTTATTGCTCCTAGCACTATCCTCTGGAGTAAAACAAAGCTGTTTCCAGAAAGCTAGCTACTTCTCCTTTCTTTTTCAAAGCCAGCATTTCTACTAAACCTTGGAAAAGAACCTGTACAAGGATGATATATTCCTATAAAATTATTTTCAAAGGTGGTGTCATTTTTTATACAGCATTTACAGCTTTAGCACAGAGAAGCTGGCACAGAAATGTTCAGAATCTAAATGAAAATCTTGGGGAAAAGCTGAAGCTCAACAATGCAAGCTTCCAGTTTGACAAGCCCAAGGAGTAAATAAATAATCCAACATTTTATTCACCTTCTGGCTAAACTCATTTTAAGGTTTCATCTGTTACCTTGAAAGGCTAAGGCTTGTTTTTTACCAGAGAAGCTAAGAGAAAGCTGAAACTGTCATGTAGCATGAGGATATCAGCAGCTGCTACTTGCATGAAAATGCAATCAGTTTTGAAATCAAAATAAACCCAAAAAACTTGACAGGTCATTTTATAGCTGGCTTTCAGATAAGAACTCAGGGCCAAAGGCGTTGTCATCTTCTTGGACAGTGTTTATAAGGCCTGACATAAATACTGTCCGTGTATTCAGGGAGTCCTTGAGTGTTGCCAGCTTTGACAAATCATGCCATTTTTAGTGTTCTGTCAGATCTTATCTGTAAAGCCTCCATGAGCTCCAAAATTTACTAGTTTTTCTGTCCCATCATGAAACTTTGGTTACTTCTCCCACATTTATGCATGCTTGGGATGCTGAATCAAGACTACCCAGGAGACATGCACAGCTCTGGCTTCCACCTCTGCCTGCTGTGGACTTCTGTGTTTAAGGGCAGGGAAGAGTTAATATCCAACACTTGCCACAGGGGAGGAGGATGGGGCAAGATTAGCCAAGCAGTTTAGGGAAACTCTGCTATCCATTTTCTCCTCTTATCCTAAGATCATCATGTTAGTCTGCTCCCAACTGCAAAGAAACAGAGAAGAGAAAATATGCTGCAGCTGTTGCCCTCGACTGGATTTTGTTTTCCATTAATGAAGTCTTCCATGGGTCAGCATCACACATTATAATGTAGTTGAAAGCTAGCATTATGTTGACATGTGTGGTGTGGATGGGCAAAAGGTGGAAAAGACAGAAAACATATACTGAAGGAAAATAGATCATATACATAGACATATGAAATTTATGGGGACCAGTCTGATGATTAAGGAACTCACAGACTTGAGCTCTTCCCATGCTTTCTTGGAGAAAAAGGCTTAACCTCAGTTCTCCCCCACACCAGTCTGAAGAGCTGGAGTGTCACCGAGAGATGTCTGTGTACTGTATTTTGTAAAGAGGACTAGCAAAGGACATGCTCCCCTCTTTCCCAAAGCATCTTGGAAGAAAAAAACTGTTTCCTGGAGCACTCCCTTGGACATTGATTATCCCAGTTCAAGAATTTATTATGAAAATATGACTGAGATCTAAGGGAAGACTCTCGGTTTTGCTCACTAAAAGAAGGCTTTGCAAGTCAGGGATGGCTTCAAATATGTCAATGCTTAGTGACCAGCCAGGATGAGCAATATACGAATACCTATGTCTATTTATTCATGCCAATGCGCCCAAGTCTGTACAGAGGTCTCCTTATTTAGCCTTGTGGGGACTACACAACCTGACAGTCTGGGGGTGAAGTAGTAGAAGTTACTTTATTATCATGATATTTCAGCTGCTGATTAAGACAAAGAAAGATTTTTGAGAGGAAAGAGTTTTGTCTAAATTCATCATTAAAAGCTTACAGAAAATTATGTGATGGGAAGAAAGTTAATATTATCCAAGCTCTTTATTAAAAAGTGTAAAAACCATAGCTGCACTCTGTGGTGTTTATACATATGCACAAGCATATGTAAAAGGGGGCATTATTAACAACAGAAATTCCTACTTAATCCCTCAAGGAGGTGGAGCTCTGTTTCTCCACAGAGTGGACCATGGACACATAGTGCCATCTCCACTCGTACTACTGAAACTTAACACTGCAGGTTAACTTAACTGCAGGTTGTGCAGATTATTGAAACCTAATCGAGTTGAGGGCTCTCAACACCTTACCCATGAAGGTTGCCCATCAGTGCTGTGTCTTTGGAAGCAATTTCACCTAAGTTTTCCATGGCAAAGAGCTGATGTGGCTTTGCTGCACAAAGCAAGAGTACCTGGAGAAAAGTGAGACGCAGCTTTGTGAAGATCTTCCTCTTCTCTTGCTGCTGGTGTGACAGCTTACGAGAGTTATGAGAAACCTGTTCACATTTGAGGCTCATTTCTGTGTCTTAGGAAACAGACTCTTCTCTCCTGGCTTTTGGTGCTCCTCACTCAGCACACTGATTGGAAGTGGCAATAAGCCATGATACAGTCATTAGAGACTGAGCTATTTAAAGTGACAGGGGTCAAATTAACCAAATCATGAGACTGGGCTTTTCCCCCTGGAAAAGGGTAACAAGACTGACTACAGGGAAGAAGGAGATAACTATGTCCTGCATTTTCTAACTCTGGGTACTGTGGTTCTTCCTTAGACATAGTAAGTTTAACAAAGCACAAACAGGTGGCTGCAGAAAATATTTTCATCTGGGCAGAGCAATGGTTGAGTAACTCCATGGCTGGGCAGATAACTTGAAAGGCAGCAGGAGACATCAGCTCAGTTTTATACTTGCAGAACATTTTTTGAGAAAAGAAAGGATGAAAATGATAAAACATCCTTAAGCTTAAGTTTTTGGGGGGTTTTGTTTTGTTTTGTTTTTCCACACAGCTTAAATGCACAATGCAATTAGATCTGTAATTCTCCAAGCTTCCTGCTCCATCTATCCTGAATAGAAACTCATTATCATTAAGGAGGGAGAGTAAAAATGATGGATTTGGGAGCAGAAGTTGAAATGTCTTTTTTATATATATACGTGTCTTCATACATCATTAAGTTGTGTGATGTTTCAATATACAGAGCAATAATAGGCTGACATTCCTGTTCAGCAGTTTTCACAGTGTTTTGGGAGGTGTTTAAAGAACTCCAAATAAACCAGTGCACTTCTCTACCTCCCCCATGCAACAGAGAATATTAGGGAATAAATAGGGATAAAACTACTTATACCGTGCTGGTGAGAGACAGCAAACATTTTCTGATCCTGTGTGGAGAATCAAGAAAACCTTTCTTTGATGCAGAACTGAGTTCTTAAGGAGAAAAATTTCCAGAAAGGAAAATATATCTTCACAGGTTTGCACGAGGCAAGATCCCTTAATGGGGCCATGGATGCCTCTCTGGAGAGCAGCACTTCTGCTGTGAGTTATTAGACAAGATGTTTACAGAGTTTGCCTGCCAGCATCTGGAATTCTTACTTGCCACTGCAGATTCACTTGACGTAAAAACTGTAAATAGTATCTATAGATATATCACCAGATGTATCAGAGCATCACCAGTATGACCACTTCTGTTTCTGGGCCTTCCATTACCAAGAGAGGAAATCTCTTCTACCTGAAAATGGTAAGACACAGTGACAACAATACCCCTGAGTCTGTGACAGGTTTCTCTTTGAGTCTCTTCCCTGGGACTTTTACTTCTCTGTTCACCCCCAGCATCCGTAAGCTGCTTTTAGCATGCAGCATGCAGCAGCTGCCTGCTCTCCTGAGTCTCTACAGAGACTCCATTAAACAACCACTCTGCTACAACTGTGAAAAGAGTTTATTCTGATGCCTCAAAATGTGTGTTTGGAAGCCATTGCTAGCACAAAAGCTTGACTGAATATCTAATGTAGAAAAACAATCCCTCAGGAGAGAGCAAACTCGTTTTTAGAAAAGGAAGGCTTGGCTGTGAAGCGGGCTCTAGGGACATTTCCTCTTTTTTCCCCCTAAAAACCCGCTCACCTGCAGAACCTTCATTCCATGAACAAAGCCCACACATCTCCCTTTTCCCACCCTGATTCCCCTTTTTCTGGGACTCAATTTCCTGAAATGCAGGAAGGGATGCAGAATACCCAGTTGAAGTATCTTGTCCTAGTTGATGCGGAAAGATAACAGCAGAGGAGTCTAGTAATTCACACATAACACGGCTGAAAAAGAGTTAGAAAGATTTGGATCCACTCAGCTGTGCTTTGTTGGACCCTGCATTAAGCACCAGGTTGACAAAAAGGCCAAAAGGGGGAGCCAGGTTAGCAGGGCACTAGCAGAGGCAGTCAGGATTGCAAGCAGAGCCCTGTGTCTGAACCGGTGAGAGAAGCCAGGCTGGGGACAGCAGCTGACCAGGGTTTGAGCCTTGTCAGAGCCTTACTGAGGGGAGACAGGCTGATGTGGGACGTCTGCCTTGGATTTGCTCTTTGGAACTCATGGTTATTGTGGAGTTAGCCAGCTGCATCTGATGTCCTGTCTGAGGAGTGTCAGAGTAACCACAAAAAATATTTTCATTTCTTTCATCTAATTGGCAACTTAATGGTGTTTTGTCATGAGTCTGGGGCAATGTGGCTTATTGTGTGGGAGTGCAGACAGATATAATTCATGTTTTGTACAGCCTGTGAGAGAAATCTTAGAAATTTGAGGAATTAATTCCCTTTTGAGCTGAAGGATAATTGGATAACAGAGCCTGTCGTTAAGATAATCACTGCAGATCTGCTGCCCTTGGCATTTCTGCACAGTACTTTACAGAGCCTTCCTGCTTGGCAGCTTCTGAGAGCACTGTTCTTTGATTCCTGATCCTTCCCATCCTCTGCACAGGGAGAACAAGTACTTGGGGGCCAACATTGTTCAGCTTTGGCAGTGGATGGTTGCAGTGGAGTCCTTCAAAGCTGAAGAAATGCTTCAAATTTATCTCATAGTTTGGAAGGTTAATAGATAGGCTGCAAGATCTGATCCACATTTTTAAAAAATAATGGTCCTTAAATCTTAGGATGTGGGTTTTGGTGTAATACCCATGGAAAATGGTAACTAACTACTCTAGCTGGGGGCAGCTGGCAAGTTCACGTGTGACTGGGGAAGCAGAGGAGGAGTGAGATCAGGAAAAATCACTGATCTGGAACCAGAAGATGGTGCCCTACTGAGCCTAGGTGGCCAAGAAAGAGCTTTGAGAAGATGCCTAGTGCCAAAGGAGCTCCACCACTGCCCTCTCCAGCTGCCTCCATGGGCATGTGTTCATCCCTTGAGCTGCTTTCCGCCCACCCTCCCTAGGAGACGAGGAGTATGGGGAATGGTGGCCTTTAAAACAGTTCAGATTTCAAACTTACTCTTTTTCTCTCTGTCCTGAACTGTTTTGTTTGTGTTGGAGTGATAAACTTGTCTCTAAATAAAATAAAAGACAAAGAACACTAACCAGTCCACAAATGATTAATCATCTGGGATCAATCAAAGCTACATTCAACATGAAATTGCATCTAGTGCTTACAATTAGTGGCAAGTGCAAGTGACAGGTTAAATACAGCAAAAGTATCAGAAAAACACACTGCAAAACAAAATGCATTTACCAATAAGCAAGAACGGAAGCTGGGCAGTAAACCAACAGACCAGTAAACGTTTTTTAGGTCATGAAGAGCCCATCAACCTTCCTGATCTCTTAAAAAGTTCTATTTATCATCAAGACTTTTTTGGTGGTATTTTGTTTGTTTGTTTGTTTTTAACATAGTAAAGATTCTATAGTTCCATGGACCAGCCCCTGGCCTCACAGTCTCACAGCCCAGATTTTAGGAACAAACACACTAAACAGATTTGCTGAACTGGCTGGAGTGGAAGTAGCTTGCATGATGGTTTGTGTGATATTCCATGACTTAGTGTAAAAACTTACAAATATCAGCAAGGCAAAAGAGGTGTTCACTTTTTCCTGTCCTGTAAGATTAAGCAGCCTGGAATAGAAGTTACTGTTCAGAGATGCTACTTCAGTGCCTAAAATTTTTCACATCGCCTTCTCACTACATTTTCCAGTGCATCGAGTTTTGCAACTCTTCAGTTACTGGAACTGAGATTTTGAAAGAAGATTCTGCCCGGCATTGAAGTTTGTCTGAAATCTCCAAAAATATGTTTTTTTGAGAAGGAGATGACGGGGGAAACAAGGTGTCAGCTTCTGCTAAAACAACACTGGCAAGGTTCACTTTGAAATTGTGTCTCAACCCTGTGCTTTGATGTAGGGGTGCCTTATTCAGCTAAGTGATGCGCTTTGTGTTGCCGATGTCTACCCTCATTTGGCCACACTTTGCAGCTTTCAAAACCTGCAATATGTATCTGCTCGGTAGATTCTACCTAGAGTTGGTTGCTAAAATCTTCAGAAATTTTGTATAAATGGAGTATATGCAGCAGAGTTCTTAGCAATATCTATAGGGGAAGTGGTGTTAGGGAAGAAAACTGGTCATGGCTTTGTGGTGTTGTGGAGAATTAAATGGATATTGCCTAAGGAAAGAAATGGAGAACCTGAGAAATAGAGAAAGAAGTGGAATAGGCTAACAAGAAGAGAAAAGCTGGTAAATGGATTTTGGTTTAGAAACGTAAGAGCCAATGAGGATATTAAAGGTGGATGGACAAAGGCACTGGAAAACTGTGCTGTTGGGAGGAGGAACTGGTCAGAGGATCTGCAATAATTAACATGATGGAACTGAAAGCCAGAAATAGCTGGGGAAAGGAAGGGAGGTCCAAATGAAGACTGACAAGGATGAAGCTAGATAATAAGACAATTACATGGGGATGGGTTAAAGCCTGAGGAATTTTCTTCTCAGCTGCTGACAGCCGCTTCCTTGTCTTTTGGGAAAGCTGTAGGAAAACGTTTATGACTGATAGCTCTCTACAGACTGACTTGTCCAGTGTCCAGTTTAACCTTTGCCTGTTGTTTGACAATGCTACTACCTCGCCCAGCACCTCCACAAACCCACAAGGAGAATCAGATGCAGGATGGTTCCTATCCCCCAGAAGTCACTTTTTGTTGAATATAAGGTTACCCAGAGAGAATCTGGCTAAATACAGGATTTCTAGAGAGGCAGCAGTAGGCTATTTAATGCTCTAAGCCTGGGAGGAAGGGAAACTGCTGGAAAGATGAGTTACTAACAGCTCCCTCAA
>VZTL01076864.1:9152-29141 GCA_013400535.1 Scopus umbretta | reverse complement strand
CCAAAAAAAAAAAAAAACCAACAAACATTCTTAAGCGACCAGACTGCTTGCTTTTCACGCCCCAGCCACTGGATTTCTGAGAGCTCCTCACCTGTGCTGCGTTCCCGCCTTCGGTGGGGAGCCCTCCCCAAGGCGGCGAGGGAGGGCGCGGTCCCCGCCCGCTGCCGTCGTCACCATCACCGTCACCATCACCGTCACCCTCTCCCGGCACTGCGTGGAGCGGGCAGCTCCTCACGCGGCGCGGCCTCGTGCGAGGCGGCGTGGGCCGCGCGGCCCAGGGGACTTGGGGCGCCCTTCTCCCCGTTCAGCCGCTTACGCCGGCACGCGTGGTAGCACCCGCCGTAATTACCGCAGCGCCGAGGGCTGCCGCCCAACCCTCCCTGCTAATAATTGGGTTTATTCTTTCGGCTAGAGTCGTCTCCCTTTTCCAAATTGCCCGAGCCAGCCACCTGACAGCTCTGGGCTGGCCGCGGCTGGCGCTGGACCAGCCCCCGTTGCTCCGCGCGCAGGCTCGGGTGCGTACCTAGAATCCGATCCCTCGCGGAAACGCTCTCGGTGGGTGCATCCAGCTGCCCCCAAACTCCCTCAGCCTGTACCCAGGAGCGACAGAGGGCTGCCACCTCTGCAGCCTTCCCCCGCGTAGACGTCTCTTTCCCATCCTGTTTCTCCTCGTACTTGAAGGGGGACGTTTCAGTATTTGCCCTGTTGTCTCTATGCATTCGTTAGTTTTATTGTTAAACTTATTAATTTAATGGCTCTGTTTGAATATGTAGCAGAAGGCTTCACTGGTTTCCACGGTGATTAATGTGGGAAAAGCCTTTTTGGAAGTAAGCGTGCCAGTCTAGGTAGGTGGGCAGGGCAAGTGAATTTGGGAACATGCACACGCTCAAGAGTATAAGGAATGTATTCATGCTTGCTCATCCGTTGAGGACAAGCACTGTCATCCATCCTAAACACGCAATAATTTGCAAAAGATTTGTTGCTACTCATCATCTTCACTGCTTGCCTACTAAATTCCTTCTTGGTTTCCAAGTCCTAACAGATCTGCTATGGAGTTTATTTTCCTGGTGTAAAATGAGCTTTTCCTCTTAAATGGCAACTTGGAAAGTCAGCCTGCTTCTGCCCTGCCAAGTCTGCTTTGCTCTTAGTTTCACTCCTGTGTCTGAGCTGTACTCCGCAACCTTTAGAGCGTGCAGGTGGTGTGGCAGATCTGATACCTGTTTACTCCGAGGCTTTCCTCGGTTGCAGCACGCTGCCTGCCTCGGACACCGAGGAAGTCGCAGGCAGGATGAGCTTCGAATCCGGCGGTCTGACCTGCCGCAGTACCACTGTTAACATGTAACGCTAGAGGAGGGTGAGGGACAAGTTTTGTCAAGCCTTATTCAAATGCCTTTAAGATCTTTACAAAAGATTATCGAAAGCGAGAGGCAGGAATTCATAGGCCAGCACTGTAAAATAAGTACGATAATATTTCTTTCTGATGGCCACGAACGCCTTTAAACAACTCAGCTAATATTTACAGCTAAGAACAACACCAGCAAGCCTGCAAATAAGTACACATGAAAAACAAGTACCAGATCTCGTTCTGTTCCTGTGGTAGTCTGTTTTCCCACCGTACTCAAACATTTGCTGAGACTCGTAGAAGTATGTGCCCATTAATCTTAGCAAAACATACATAGCTAATTGAGCTCTAGTCATAGATTCAATCTGTTGTAAAAACAATTCCCAATCTTTTTGCTTGTTTGGGTTTTTGACATCAGGAATTAGACTTAGCCTGTCCTTGGAACTAAGAAATGTAGGAATTTTAAAACGTTCTAATAGAAGTAAGGAAAACTATGCTAGCTAGGCATGCTCTCTCTTCTCTGAGAGTCATGTATCTACTCTGGTCTATAGGCAAAGGCCTGTTGTACCACTGCACAATAAGCACCATGAAGAGCACCTAGGGTTTCTACCAAGGTCTGGAATAGCTGACGGACCGTACTTCTTCCCCAGAGTACAGATTGCGTAGGGGCCGATTCTTGCCATAGTTGGATAAAATCCAAAGTAGTATATGTAGAGATAAATAGGAGACTTATCCTGTCCTCTGCAGTTCCTTATGTTGTGCTTATTGGCACCATATCAAAGTGTTTTTCCATACTCCTCTGTTCTGCAGTCCAGCAGATTCTGTTTAGATTTTCTTGTGTGTATATGTAAAGGGGTGTGTGTCTATTTCTTGTTTATATACGTACCTATGAATGTGTATATAAACATTGGGGCATGTGTTAAGAGAATGCAAGTTCAGGGAAATTTTTTTTTTCTTTCCTTTTCTAGCATACATGATGCTTAGTTTGGGGCAACACTGTATTATGTAGTCTTGCAATGCTGTTGGAAAGGTAGTTTTTATAAATTGGAGAATCTGAAGACCTAAATTCAGCTTGTGTAGCATGTAAAAGATGAATCATGTTATCCTTTTATTTCCATTTATCTTTCTGTAAAGTGTGGATGATGACCTTTAGCTATCTATACTCAAAATGCTGAAATCTGTCGATACAGAAACTCTCTGAGGTCTAATTGTTTCTGTAGTTATGTAAGCGCTGTTCCTCAACAAACTGCTTGCATTTTGAAGATGTTTTCCTTAGGCATTGCCTCATGTTGCTGGTGGGTGGACCCTAGAACAAGTTTAATCAGCAGAGCCTGTACTTGTTCTGCAGCTTGCTTTTGAGGCAACACTGCTGTGGTTCAATCCAGCTGGTTAGAGGAGTATCTCGCTGCAGAGTGAGTCAGCAGCAGTCACACATGACTGTCTCAACCTTGAAGGATGCTTCAGCCTCTTGTATACTGGTTAACATCAGTGTAACACATTCTGCTGTCTTACGATTAGTGAACTGGACTGGCGTTTGCAGTATTTGAGTTCTATTCCTGCTTGTGCTATGGACTTGCTGGACAAATTGATTAATCCCACTGTGCCTCAGTATTCATCTGTGAGATGTTGATAAGGATGTTTTCACACTGTTACGCTTACTTTGTATGTTTGTTATCTTTGGACAGTGTTTTTGCTTTATTGTGTTTGAATACAGTTTCCTGGTACAGTTGCTTCTCTTAAATGCAAAGTTGCTGGTCAATAACTTGGTAAAATTAAGAACTATTAGCAAAGAAAAATGGGTGAAAGTGAAGGAGAAATCGATTTGAGAGTGAAGATTATCAAGTTAGATGTGCGAGTCAGGGAAGAAGAAACTTGAGGTTTTTCCACTGGTCTTGGAAAACAGCATTTTAGAAACAACTCTACTCAGATGTGCCTATGTGTATATTTAAAACATAACTATACGTAAGAAAAGCAAGTAATTACAAATGTCCATTAATGCTGATCTGAGGCTATAACCTCAAGTATAAAGGGACTGTCCTAGAAATGCTGTCTTTGGAGCTTTCATTGTTGAGCTACTGGAGTCATTTCTTGGTCACCTTCCACACAGATCTGGTCATTATTAACATTTGATTTCATTTAACAGAGTATGTCAACATGATTTCAAGCCCTAGCATCTGCAGCGCAGGAAGCAGAGGGGGACAAAAACAGAGGAGTCTGCATGGAAAGTGGACTTAATTGTGAATGGTATTCTTCATAGCGTTGATTAAATAACAAAATGGGATCAAGTCTTCATCTGTCCATTCCCACCCTTTTACGTACACAGTAGGATGAATATAGCACATTGCTTTGGTCTCTGAAGCACAACTGGGTTTAGTGCATAGCCTTGTTTCTTTATCTCAGGTTAAGTCTGAACTGTTACCCAGAGATCTACGGGCCTTGAAAGTCACCAGGGTATAGAGGGTCACTGTAGTTGCATGTTATATTCTGTTCCAGTTGTATATTACATCCACAGAGCAGTATGATTCCAGAAACCGTTTTGTATGCTCATCACCTTTACAAGTATAATTATAGCAGTATATTCTGGTTCTTGCATTTTGGAAGGCCTTAAGGCATCTAGCCTAATATTGTCATTTGGAACATGAAAAAGTGTGGTGAATTAAAAATGCACATTATATTCGTGGGTTTTCTTATTGATTGATGGCCTTGGTTATAGACTGAACCATTTTATCTGGACCTGAAATAAGGAATTTGTGCAGGAAATGCCATTAAACTCCCCAGGCAGTAACAACAGTGGCCTCAGATGGGGCTCTTGCATGGACACAGGCTAGTATAGACCACTTGTAACTCTAATGTATAATTTAAGCAGTAGAATGTAGGTAGAGCTTCAAAGCCTCAGGTGAATGTCTTTAGGGAAGATTAGTTTTTTTGTCTTGTTTGTAGGGCTGCACGGATATTCAAGATTTCCTTGTTGCATACAAATTTTAAGATTTGAAAGCTGTTCTTAAACCACTTTTAGATTAATTTGAAGATTTCTAAATTTCAGAGATTCACGCTGCAGAATAACTCGATGGCATATTAATAACTTGGCAGCAGATGGGAGTGGGAGAAGAGAGCTTCAAATCATGGTTCTGAACTGAGCAAAGCTTTTTAAGCTTAAGACTGAAGTGAGGTTGAACGCCCTAACCATCACTCTGCGGTTGTTATTGACTGTGCCTTTGTGTCTCTCTTGACCTGGGACGTGATGAATCTTTCCACCTAATAGTTTTGTCAGAGCCCATGAATGTTGTAGTTTAAAAATGGCATTTTACATTTTTAAAATGTTTTGCTGAAGAGGTCTGGCCAGCTCTACCCATGAGATATCCAGCAATTTTCAGAGCAGACCAAGCTGAAAATATAAGAACAATTTAACATGTGGTTCATCGCTATGTCTGTTTTCAGTTCTACCTGAAAGGGAAAACTAGTTGTGAAAATTCTGTTACATATCTGTGGAGCAAGCTGTGTTTTCACTGGCATAAGGTCAGCCCTGTGACACCATTGAGCATAACTGTTTGCTGAGCAGTGTGAAACTGATTTTTTTCACTGATGCTCAGTTCTGTAGCTCCCCCTTGGATTGAAAGGAAAGCTCTTCCCCAGGATTTAGAGAGGACGTGGGGCTAATCCCCGTTTTTTTGTGCCCCTGCCAAAATAGGAGATTTAACATAATCTGACACAAGTTGCCTATGATACTGGTGTGTGGTTGTTAATTAGTGACTGAGATTTTAATGGGTATTTTGGCACAGCTGCCTAAAGAAGTTCACGAGTAGTCAGGTTGGTTCCTGATTTTCATAGATGCTTCAGTCTAGAGAATTCTGTCGTTTTTAGGAATTATTGTGCCTGCTAACTGAGATTTAAGGTACATCCCGTTGCAAAACAACACTGTAATATGTTATGGATGTCTATATTATAGTCTTGATTGGTGGGGATGAATCAGCTTTGGTTAAAAAACCAAAAACATACACAAAAAAACCAAAAAAGAAAACTGCAAAACAAACAAACAAAACCCCCCAAAACAAAAGGGTGTGTGTGTGTGCAAATAAAAAGGGGTGATACTCCTCCTTTTAATTAATGATGTAGCAAAAGAAACATCTTACAGGGACCTCAGGTCACTTAAATGCATAGGAGAGCTAGTCAGAGATTGAACGAAAGGAAAAAATCTCAGAAAAAGATACTTGGCTTAGCCTGCTCTGCTTAAAGGAGCTGCTACAACTTGTCATGCATACATGACGATTTAGGCAATTAGGGTGTAGTTGAACAGCTGCTTCTACTATAGTTGTAAATTTGTTCCATTCTTATTCATGTTATATGTTTTCTGGAGATGATGGAGTCTGCTCACTGTTCCTCATGTCTTGTTTTCCAAGAAAGGGCAGAAAAAGCATAAAAAAGCTGGTTTTCATCTTTGTGATTCAGTCTGATTTTGACTTTAACGTGGAAGAACAGATGTAGGTTAATGTAATATGCACTCTTTTTATTAATTTTGTTTAGGGTCTTTTTAAGCTGAATATTTAAAAGCAACTGGTATTCTATTTTAAATTGGGTTCAAGCTTGGGTTCAAGATGAAGGAGTTCTGGTCTTATCCTAGCTAGTGTGTCCTTCACTTGCATATTCATGCTTGCTGCGGCGCCAGCTATTCCAAGAATGTGCCACCATGCAGAAAGTGAAAATCAATTATGCCAAGAAGGGAGCATGTACATACATCAGCAATTTGGTGCCCAGGGGAAGAAAAATCTGCATGTCTGCTGATGTCAATCTTCTTGATATGGTATTTTTGTAAAAGCACGTGGTTGCTGTTTCTTTCAACCAGCTCAACAAAAAAAAAAAAAGTTTGTTTCTAGTGTTATAAGCTTCAGGGCATCACAATTAGCAGATCAAAATTGCCAGTCTGACTAGTCAACCTTCTGTTTGCTTTAGCAGAAACCATGACAGCAACATTGTTAGCATTCCCACAGGTATTTTGGAAGATTCATTAAGGTCAGTGATGGGATTGATTTCCCCCCCATCCTGTTTTCAATCTCTTTGGTTTTACAAGTTTTGTTTTACAGCTGATGGTGAGAAATGCTGGGCTGATGAGCTCATTTGCAGTAACTTATTTGCAGCTGTACTAGTATACAAACAAATTTCTATTAAGTGTGTGATGTATCTGTCTTACCTGAATTACTGCAAGCAATTTGGTTCCTGTACACATCTATTGCTTGGATTCTTTTTGCTGACACAGTCAAGAAGTTCAGCAGCAATTATTAGGGAATTTTTAGAGTGGGCTAAAATCTACTTAGTTTATAGTGCAGTTAACAGCTGTTGGTTTAATTCTAATTATTTGGAACAGAATCAAGGTATGATATTCTTAGCGATATCTTGAGCAAAAGATATAGAGAAATATTGAGAAAATAGAGTTAAATATGGTTTAACTTTAGCAAGAAGTTGTCACCAAATTAAGTATTTAAAAATGAACTTATTTTTCAGAAAGCATTTTGCTGACCAACAAGAGCTAGCAAACAGGTGGATGAGCCCCCAAGCCTACTCAAATGTGCGTGTAGATGACGCTGTCAGCTACCCTGTGTTTCAGCATAGGTTTTGCTACTTGGGAAGGACTTGCACTATCATATCGCAAACAGAGTGAATAAACAAATGTATACTGAGTTGATGCTGAGTAGTACAGAATACAGGATATTGTCTCATATATTTATCCTATCTTCTATATCCTAGGACACAGATTCAGACTATCCAAGCATAAACTATTGAACATGAAACACTAAAATATGATGACCCTATATGGTCAGACTTGCACAGGATTAAGCTGAGGACTAATCTGCAGGTGAACAACCACCTCCGCTACATATGCATAAATGTTGAAATTAAAAAAAATAATAATAAAATTCAGCAAGCTACCTGTGAGGTTAGTGAAATTAACTGAGCAGTTACTTAGTCTTCTGTTCTGCTAAAGCATCTGGACATAAATCGGTCAAAGAATTAACATGACTGAGGTACTTTGGCCTAACCCTTCATGACAATATCTGTATAAGGAAATAAGTGTAAGTGAACTACAAATAAAAAAGATCTAGTGTTTTTCCTGGAGCTTTTATTTTTCCTGTGCTCTGTATTGATCAAGTCACAATTCAGATAACTGGTGATGAAAAAACAATGTGCACCTTGAGCCTGTTTGGCTTTGCCATTTAGGACTGGCAATCATCTGAAAGCTAGCTATATCATAGGATACCAAGTTTCAATAATTTCCATTTGGATTTTTTTTTTTTTCTAGAACACTTAGTTATTTTGATGTCAGTAGGATAATAGTTACTGAACTTGTCACCCTTCTCTCTGCCTTTTTCATGTTCATTGCGCCAATATTAAAGATTATTTAGGGAGGCTGTTTTATTATTTTACTGAACTGTTACATTTTATGTTCTTTGCCCCTTCTCATGAGAAGAATCAAACAGTATAAAACAAACATAGTGAATTTAAGAGCCCTGTATGTTCCAACGTGTCTGGGTTTCAACCTTACTGCTGTTGTTTGCCTCGCTCCAGTGGCATGAAACAGCTGTCACGTCAGCTAGCAACTTCAAAGGGGATTCCCCAGGCACGAACATGTGGGAAACTTAAAGCTGATATTGTTTCCCCAGAGGAAGTTGGTTCCTTCTGGTGCTCGCTTGTGTTCCCCATTAGACTAGGTTCTTGGGTCTGCAAAAGCTGTGCATACAACAGGCAGAGCCTGTTCTAAGTCTTAGCTCAGGTTTGGAGACTTTTTTTTAAACTTATCTTTGCCTTTTTTTTAATTGTTATTTTCATTTGTGCAGGGATGCCAAAGCTCCCTAAATTAAATAGACATGTTGGTGAAAGGTTTTTGGAACTAGAGCTCAGAAGTCTGTAATATCTGTAGAATTCACAGAGTGCTCCCGTGGCTGGTGCTATTTTCCCTGTATTTCCTGCTTTCATAACTACCTTTTTTCTCCAGAGCTAGACAAGGTAGAAATGGATCCAGGTTGTAGGTATATCTGAGGAGAGAACCTATAGAGAGGTGTAGGCTGGGTTTGTGAAACAGATAGCCATCTGTAAGAAATGGCTGCAATAAAAATAAATGTAATGAAGAATTAAGTGGTGTTCAGAAGGGTGGCCTCCACTTGTTCAGGATAATATAGTCAATTGTTATTTAGCTTTCTCTCTGTAAACTTTTGAAAAAAAACTATCATCACTATACATGTAAAATGTTATGTAAAGCTCATGTATATACACACACATGTATTGCATAATAATTAAAATGTCACCAAAAAAATTCAATTACTTGGGACAGCAAGAGTGAAAATGATTTTTTTTTTTTTATTATTATTATTTTCTTCTTGCTCCTTCCCTCTGCTGCTCTAATGCGTCCTGAACTGATACACAGTTACCTACTGTCTGAGAGGGATTTGAGCCTGGTGGTTTAAAAGTAAAAGCTTTCCATGTTGTGGCAGATTTCCTGGGCAGTCTATTCATAATGCCCTTAACTTTCCTAATAATATGGGAGTTTTGATCAGCTAGTAGTCTTACATTTCTGTAAGATCTGTATGCAGGAAAATAACTTCAAAGTGCCTTGCCTTCAAATGCAGCCATTTAATAGTAATGACTTAACAGTGTTGCAGTACCGATGGGTAGTTTGAGATCTGAAAATCAGTTCACTGAAAAGCAGATTTTTTTCTTTTTTTCTTGTGTAGGAGACTAATTCCTTATGAGCATTTTATAATTTCCTCTTTTCTCATTAGCAGCTCCTACAGAATGCGTGCGTGGCAAAAATGAGCTAGAAATCCTAAATTTACAACACATCCCACTGTGAGTTAGTTGTGCTATAGATTTAACTAAAAGGAAATCAGGTAGCCTAATCCTGAAGTAAACAATACAGCTCTGTTCACATGAAGTGTTGCAAATGCATTAAGTTACTTAAATAACTATCTTTTCAACTTCATTAATGAAGTCTAGCCTAATTTTAGTCAGTGAGATGTAAAAATGCTTTATTGTGTGTTTTCAGTGTAAATGTTTCATAGACATACATTAATCAGGAGAATTCTCTACCTAACTCGAGAAGCTATATTCTGTCATTTTTATGGTGTTCCAAGAATGATTATGAGCATAATAGTAAACATTATAGACAAAATTCTCTCACGAGTACACACCAGTCTACATCGCATCACTGAGATAAGTAGGCAGAGGAATTTTTTGTCATATTCTACTTTGTGCAAGACCAGTCCAGAAAAGGGAAAAAATCACATTGTTCCTACTTTTGTGTTTCTTATCAGATCTGCTGTTTCACTGGCATAAAAATTGGGTGATGCAGAAGAAATTTGTGACTATAGAGGCACTCAAGTGTTGGCATTTTAAAGGTCTCTGTAAGTTGAGCACAATCCTGCTGTATGCCCTTGGTAGATGAAGTCAAATGCCTACCCCCTCTCTACCTATGTCTATTGAAGTAAAGAAGGTTTGTCTAAGCAGAACCATTGGTTCTAGGCAATTGAATTGTAATTTTAAAACAAAAGATGAAAAACACTGTATATGCTAGTGCTTTTTATTGGTAGTTATTTTCTAAAGTAAATGAAAGCCTAGAATTGCCCTAGCATTGCATGGTATAGGAGATAATTATTAATAATAGCTAGTACGTTAATTAACTCCAATAACAGATGTTCTATGAATTTGTTGAAATGTGTGCTTTATTGTTTTGTGGTTCCTGGTGAGTCTATTGAGTGATACAATTTTTTTGTTGTTGCCAAAGCTTGGATTGTTTTATGTAGTCACTTCATTTTTATCGTTTGCAAAATACTAGCAAACTTAAACGGAAGTCAGTGAAGGACAGCAACACAGTTTTTCAACAAGGGCATCTGTAAATAATGGTACAGATAACTTCATGCACAAACTATGAAAAATCATCGCTGGCCTGTTGTCAGTTACCCTTGCCAAAACAGTCAATAACAAAGCATTGAGCCTAAGTGCCAGCCATTGCCTAACCAGAAAGGCTTACTTCAGATTGCCCACAGTTACAAAGAACTATGAAAATACAACGTAGATTACGGGAAAACAAGTCTCTGATAAGAGTACAAAAACCCAAGAAGTAGCCAGATGTATCTTCTTGTTCTTACAATCTGCATGATCGTAATAATCTTCTAAGACCCAATCTTTTTCACAAAATCCGCAAAGTAAAGTAGAATTGCAGAAATATAAGGTAATGGTGGAATGCCTACTGGACATCTTTACCTGGAACATAACATAGGCATCCAAGCAAGAAAAGCTTATTCAACTAGAAGCAACCTGAAAGTCATTTATTCCTTAATTAAAATGCTAGATTTTCAGGAAATTGGTAAGCTTTCTGGAATGAACAGAAATAGACTGCTTAGCACCCTTTGAGGATCTGGGCTACTGTGTTGAGCTATGTGTTGGCTAATGAACCTTCCAAGATGTATCTTTTGACTGGGAACCAACTCCTAGGCTACTATGGTAAATGACAAGGGTTTTGACATGGTTCTCTCTCTAAAGAGCCTCATAAAGAAGTTAGAGGAAGTTTCATAAAAAACCTTCAGCTTCTAATATTATCCTGAAGACATCAGGATTGCATCTGAGAGCAATTTATAATCTGTCTCAAAACTCTGTTTTGACATATGTTTTGTTAATTGAACTTCTGAGGATGTGCAATTCCAATGTGTCTGTCTAAGGAAGCAGTGTTGCTTACCTGTTTCACGTATTCACAGCTAGCCTAAGCTTTCATCTTTATTCTGCTCAGCATTGCTGTTTCTACTACAACCTAATACATTATTCATAACTGCTTCTAATTTTGGCCTAACTTTGAACTGGAGATAATTGGAATGTCTCCAATTGTCTTATATGTTCACACATCAAAGAGCATCAAGTCAGCATTGTTCTTGTGGTATATGTATGTGAGTGTTTTAAAGAGTGAGGAAATACTGTTTTGCTAATGATATTGGGACATTCCCCATTCTTCTTTCAAAAATAAATGATGATAAATTCATAATGATTTTATAGAAAGGGTGCCATAGGTTGTCATGTCCAATGCTGCAGATGTGGGTCTTAGTACAAAACTCATTGGAGGCAGCTGAACTCATCTGAGTGACTTCAGTAGGTTTTAGATAAAGCCCCAAGTAAAGGTTGATTTTCAGTGTTACTTAATCACCCTTTTTCCTTTGGTGCTGCAGGACCGTTATGCAGAAATTGTCAACACTTCCATGTATCATAGGTATCGTCTATTTGCTTTTCTTCTACTCATACCTGTTTCCTCCTCTCCCCCTCCAGACTCAACCCAAATTCAGGTGAAACTGGTAGGGAGTGCAGTGAGAATCAGAAGATGCTGTTCAAGCAGTGGAATTTGATGGATAATTTTACTGAGTGCTGCTTGGGAGGATGCAGTGTGCAAGGTCCTGCTCTGCTGCATTAGCTAGCCTTTGAGGCACAGGAAGTTTATGGCTTGAAATGATACCTGTTTCCTACGAAACTGGGAATGTAGCAAGACACATGGATTGTCCTGCAGGAATAGGAGATGCTCCAAGTATCCGAGACTCTGATGAAGGTGAGGAGAACAGGGTTTAGGTCTGGGCTAAAGAATGCTGCTTGAACTGCTTTGCATGGTAGCTGGTTTGAATCTGATCACATCAAATGAAGGAAACTCGCAGAGGCTCAAGTACGTTGTGTGCCTAATTCCTGTTTGAAGTTTTGCAAATACCACATAAGAACTACACTTCTTTAAACCTTCATGCAACCTCACAAATGTTACAGTGCCTTTTCTCCCTGCAAGCTAGACACAGTTGCAAACAGCCTCTCACTAGCATACGCTTATAGACATTTGCAGTGTATGAAATGATGAAAACTGTTTTTTGAGGATTAACATGTTAAGCACTGAAGTGCTTTAGTGTATAATTTGCAATAAGCCATATTGCTTTTCTCTACAATCACAAGTCACTATTTTCATTACTGAGTTAAATGGCCTCATCTTTTTTATTGCTGTTTTTCCTTATAATCCCTTCCTCTATATTGTGATGATACACTTGACTTTCAAAGTCAGATTCTGCATGTATTTTGTGTTTTAAATGCAGATACAAATTGTCTCATTAACATGCCTAGCAAGAGCAAAAAAAATAAAGATTTTGCTTTTTTTTCTTTTTTTTAAATCTGGATATACCATCTCTGTCCAAGTGACTGTTAGTATTCTACACACCTAGGAGCTCTATCAAATCAAGATCATAGCACTCCAAATGTTACAGCACTGAAGTTACACCCCAAGTCAATGTGCAGAGGTAGTACCTAGATTTATCTTGAAGTTGCCCATTCAGTTTCCTTCCAAGATCTCTGCTCAGTTTAGAAGATAACCAACATTATGACAGACTGCAAATGGTTGATTATCTTCCTTGGCAACAGATAAGAACTAGCAAAATACAGTTTGAACTGGATTCAGGCGTCTATAGACACCAGCAGGATTAGTACCTATAACTGAAAATCTAGTCCCTTGCTTTTTAAATGATCACAGTTCTCTTATGCACCTTTCAGTTTTTCTTTTCATATTGCTGATGAATAAATAGTAGATGATGTCATTTAAAAATAATAATAATAAAAAAAGTCTCCTTCCCGATGAATGATTTATACCATGCCTGTTGGGCAGTCAGGTAGCTTACTTGAAAGTCACCCACTTGTTTTTAGAGAATAGTTATTAGGTGGGTTGGTTTATTCCGTTCTAGTACTCTGGTTTCATATTTTGACCAATGTGAGTTCTTTTGCAATTGATTTTTGAAGTAATGAACTAGTTAAAAATGAACCTGTCTAACAAGTCCATTATGCTCAAATGCTCCTAAATGTAGTTTTGAAGGCGATAGCTCTATTTTTTCTGTGATATTGTTTGCATTTGTGTAAAATAGGTGTCATCTTTGGCTTTATCAGACTTTGAATTTTATCAGATTTTGGGCTATATCCTTGAACATGCATGCATCTGTATGGTCAGAGAGCTCCAGTAGTTAATAGTTTGGATTTTATTTGAAAGTCTCGTCTGAGAGGACGCTGTAAGTCAGTGCACCACTGTGTGCTAACTGGGGAGCTTACAGGTAAACTCATGCCTGAATTTTTGAACACAAATAAAATTGTACCCTTAGTTGGGTGAATGAACTCTGGTCTGAGAAGTGGTCTGGAATGTCACAGTGGGCTAAAATAATCTGGAGTTTGCCTTTGAGGGGAACAAAATAGCCATTCCCAGAAGTTACATCTGTGGATTGGTCCAAACACTGAAACAGCTGAAGCATTCTTGCTTCAACAGATTTGGTGACAAGTGAGCGAGTTTAAAGCATTTTCTGTAACCATGTTGCTTTTGAAAGATTTAAATACTAGTTCAACTACTAAAAGTATTCTACCTTTTAAAACAGTCAAGTAGGTCTTTAAATTTTGATATTTTGCAATTCATACTACAAAAGAAATGCACTTACGCTGCTGCTGCTGTAATTATAATGATATTTCACTTTTTTAATTTAAGCTTTCTTATGCTTAAATATCTTAAAATCCACTAAAGGCACTTACGCCCAAATTGTTTGAACAGGCATTTAGATTCTGTCCCTTTAAAGTACGTGTCAAGGCTTAGACACACTGTTGCTGTGTTGTGCTTTACCTACAAGCAAGTACCTATCATGGGCATTATTTCTTTCAAGTGTATTTTGTGGGGATGAGTGTGTGTCGGGGGTGAGGGTGTTGGGGTTTTTGTGTTTGGGGTTGGTTTTTTTTTTTAATATAAAAATTGTAACCTTTAACAGCAACAGCTAGCTGGCAATACAGTCCTCGAAACTGTGCTAAGTAATCTGCTCATATTTCTGATGGCTTTGAGGAGTGTTCCTGCATAGTTATTGCAAATGTCCCAACATCATCTTTCACATCCTTTTAGTGATAATCTGTGTTCAGTTTTCAGCTGCAAAGGACTAAAAGAACATTTCAAGCCCACACAAAGTCTGATGAGAGCTTACTGCTGTGTACAATTTAGAACAGCAAGCTGCATGTTCCCTGTTGCAGCAGTGAAGATGGTCAGGGCTTTAGTTATTTAGTATTATTTATTTAGCATTATTCAAACACTGCTGATATCCACCAGAAAAAAATTGAAAATCAGTAGGTTTTTTTAGTTCCATGCTAGCAGAATAAATAATTTGGTAAGGCTATGAGAAAGTAGGAGAGTAAGGGTGGATGGAAGATGCAGGGAAGTTTTTGTCTTAACATGTTGGTGAACAATAAGGAATGAAAAATTAGCCCAGGAAAGGCATCACTTACCTTGTAAGCTTTTAACCTTTCCCCAAAGGCCTGTCCTGCAAATCCCTTGAAGTCCCATGTTCAGCTCAGCGTTTTTTGCTACCCATCTTTTCCTTCCCCTCCTCCAGCCATCTTCTTCCCCCTTCCCCCAGCTTCCTATTAAAAGGAAAGCTACCAAGAGCTGGTAAGTAACAGGCTCATGCTTTCAATCAAAGGAGAGAGCTGAATAGCCTTTCACTCGGGGTGAGTTCAGCGGATCTAGAGTCAGGGCCCCTTCATTAATGAGAAAGGAATCTGTTCACCTTCTGAAATCTTTCTGCACTCCCTGAACCACACAACTTACATTTCTCATAAATTTCCCCCCTGTGGCCACAGTTCCATTTCTCTCTTTCTCTCCTTCATCTCTTGAAAACCAAATATGCAAAGGTAATTTCCCTGCTCTTGCACGAGTAAATCCTGAGGTTCCTGATCTTTATTTGCTCATTAGGAGATGCTTTTTCAAATTAATTCTCTCCTTTCCCTGGCCCAGACCATTGGTTTCAGTGAAAAAATTAGTTGGGCTTAGAATTATATGCAAGAAAAACTAACAGTTGTGTCAGGATTGTCAGGCATGTGCGCAGTGCGAGTCCAAATGCTGGTTTTGATTCTCAGGCTCAGTGGTTTCCACTCACAGTTTTTTTTCACTCAAACCTCTTGTTTCAGTTCACACCAACTGAGTTTTGTTTTGAGTTTATAGGGGTTAGAACGAACCTCGGAAATTCAAATGCAAAGCTCTACCGGAACAGCTGCTGTTTTCTCTTTTGGTCCAAACTACACTACCCTCTAAAATGCTAAAATCATTTTTAGCTCCTGAAACTTAGCTCAGGTTTGGTGAAGACCTCATTAACCTAGCATGATTCCTGCTTGGTTTGGGAGATTTTATTAGCTGATGGGGTTTTTTTGCACTAATTCTGTATCATAAATATTAATATGACCTCAGCACCCCACCATATCAGAGATTGTATATCTTCATTCCACATGTTGTCAGAAATAGAAAGGCATTCTTTGTCATTATTTCAAAAATGAATTTTTTACTATGTATCTATGCTATGTCTATAATGTTAAAAGAATAGTTACTGTCAATGAGAGAATAAACTGGTGAGGAATATCATCATATGAGACTTCTATCAGATGGGTCTCAAGCTTGCACAGAACAAGTATCCAGTTGTTATACTATGGGTGGTCTCATATATAATACTTTGGTTTGAGGACCAATGCTTTGGTAGCACTCTTGCTATGATCACATATGGAAATATAAATGACTTTTCTTGTGACCAGTATGGAGGAAAATGCTTTGTGTGGGGGAATGTGAATTTAAAAAGAATGGGAATTAATAAGAAATGTGTTCTTTATAGATTCTGTGTAGCTGAGCAGGTTTAGATAGTGCCTTTGACAATAGGTTCTTATCACAATATGTGAACAGTTACGGTCAAAATTGAGACTGACTTGGCCAAATTCAGACTTCTGCTGATCTTTAGATCCACTCCACTTCAAGACTTATATTTTTCTCTTAATGCATAACTGCTAGTGAAAAATTTTCTGTTAATTTCCCTGGTGGAATCGGGGGGGGGGGAAAAGTCATACTACATAAGAAGGAGGAAATACATTTTAGGTTGTTGAGCTCTGTTTGTTATTTTATGTTGACAGTACATACACCTCAAGGATATAGTGACTAACTGAAACTGAAAATCTGAGTGAAAATGACCTAGAATTCTTGAATAAAAAGAGAGAACTTGTCAAAACAAGGCCTGTGCAACAAAAATTTCCATGGGAGAAAAGAACAACCAGAGAATGCACAACTGGAGTACTGTGTATGTGATGTTAATTGCTGTGGGTAGTGATTGCTTGCTAATTTAAATAGATATTGTGAGTGCTCAAAACCAGGGTATGAAGTGCTGGCAGTAGCTTTCTCTACCTGACAATCATGTAAAAGAATAATTTGTGATTGGAATGACAGAAATAGCTGTAAGATTATAGGCACTACCAACTGTGTTGCCCTCTTCTCCCCTTCCAGTTACTTTTTTTCATGCCTGAAGTAACTTAATTGAGGATTGAAAATAATTGGATGAGAACATAGGGGTGAAGGTATCCCAAGTGGAGGCCAGTAGTACTGTAGCAGTAAGTTAAGATGCTGGTGTATTGCAAAGCACATCACTGCAGCAAGCGACTGTACGATCTGCCAAACAGAGTGCCAGCTCGTTGTGACTCCGCCACTGGCACACAAACAGCCGATGGTTGTTCCTGGTGTCAGTGGTGAATATCCTTAAGGCTACATATTTGTGCTCCTGCCCGTGCCTACTCTTCCAGCTGTTCAGTGGCCGTGCCTGCTGGCACACTCCATAGCAGCCTACGTAGCAGAGGGCAAGCGTTCACTTCTGCTCTCCAGGCTTGTTCTTATACTCGCAAGCATTTCTCTCCTTGCCATCATTTCAAACCGGGGAAGGGAGCTGCTGCTTGCCAGGACTGCACTCGGGCTACGACCTCCAACCGCTCCCGCAGCCGGGCTCCCGGGGTGGCTGCTGTGCTCCTCTCGCCTGCCCGGGGAGCTCAGCCTCCCTGCCTAGCCTCTCGCCCCAGTGCTTCCCAGCCAGCTGTGCAGCCTCGCAGTCCAACTTGCTGCTCTCTGCCCTTTGAAAAATTCAGAAATAAAAGCTTTTAAAGCATAAAACTCCTCCTCTCTCATCGCTTGGCGCTAGCGCTGCTTTGCAATGTAGCTAGTATTCCCTTGTATTTCAAACAAGCCACCGAAACTCTGGGTTAATTCTCACAACGCACCTATTGCCGACTGATTTGCGTGTGTGCAGGTGCGCTGCAGGAGTGCCTTGAGGCCCTGTCGTGCAGCTCTCCCAAAACCAGGCGGTAAGGAGGCGTCCTGGCTGCAGTCCCCGGCCTCCCTGTGTTGCACGCGGGGAAACCGAGGAAGGCAGAAGCGGAGGTAACTGGCCTGGGTCATGTAGGTGAATCGTGGGGCTGGAAAGAGAGCCTGCCTGACCTGGACCCTTCACCAGTCGCCTCCTTCCCAAGCCCCGGGTGTCATCTAAACATTTGACTTCCATTTTGCAGCCTTGCTTGGCTTAGCCCCGCTGGAAGCATGGGGATCGTTTGAGCCCCTGTGGTGCAATGACCTGCTTTTTTCAGGGTTTTTCCAGTTAGGCTCACCATGAAGAACAAAACTCCTAGGCATAGCTGAAGCTTATTGCAGTGATAAAACTGCACTGTGCCTACAGCAAATGGCAGGAGAGCATTTCAAGGACTGCTTGATTGTGAACCATTCCTTGCAGCTGTGCCCGGAAGAAGTTTATTTAAAACTTGTGTTCCTATTTCAGTTTCCTGAGAGAGGGATGTTCAGGCTCTTTCAAATTCTGCCCGATAGAAATGAAATTAAATCTTGCTGTCATCTATCTTCTATATTCTTATTATCTTAGAATCGATCAAAAGCTTGTTTACGTGGGCTGCTCTGGATTTTCAGGTAGGCAAAAAATGTGATCCTTTGAATTATTTAAGGTTTTGTTGGAACAGTTACCTGTTTACTTCTCTATTGCTACCAAATTTCAGAGAAAGCTAAGGAGGGTAAAAAAGGCTTGTGTTTATTCATGCAAACAACTCTGCAAGTCCCACCGTTGCCACACAGGAAGGTCCGTCCTTAAACCAATTTAAACTCTGGGGCTGTGAGCCTTTGCCTTCTGTTTTGTTACTGCTGAGGTTAACGAGTCAAGGGTCAGGGCATTAATCAGTGACTAGGGTGCAGAAAAGAGTTGCTAAACTTGTGGTGAAACAAGAGCTTGCTGTCATGGGAACAGAATGGAAAAGTTGGCCTTGGGGAAGAGCCAGCCTTATCAAGCCACTGGCAAGGGGGAGAGCCTGGTAAGGCCACCTCTGCCTGGAGCACTGGTTTAGTGCTGATTTACATCTGTGCGTGTGTGTACTCTGCATTTAATCTTCATTTTCATGGATTTTCCTGTATCCTTTAATGTAGCCTGCCTCGAGTCTGTTCTCTAAAAATTCAGGTCAGTCCTCAAACACCCAATTATTGTTGCTTGCTCTGAATGGTGAGAAAGTATTAAGTAGTTAGGGTAAACTCCGCAACCCCAAAAGTTTCTGCGTTGTTATCTTTCCTCCGCAGTAACTGAAGCTCTAAATCCTTCTTTACTCAACCCGCTGACAAGGTTCCTTTAGCACAAACAACCTTTAAGAAAGGAGCTGTTAGCAGTGTGTATAGCTTTTACAGCACAGTTCTGAGTCACAAACCTGGAAGGTGCTGAGCAGGTGTAATGCCCATCAGTTTGTTGTTATTAATTACAAGAGAGGACTGCTTCATGCAGATTCTCCCTTTCTTTCATGCACTCAGACAGCCTGATGACTTTATTTACTTTTTTCTTGTTTAGTTTGTGATCAAAATGGGAAGATGCTTCTTTGGTAGAGATTGTCTAAATTAAGAGATTATTATTTATTTCTTTAGCATATGCAAATCAAACTTAATGTTCTTATTCAAAGCAGAGACTCGTTTCTCCTGGGTATCACCAGTCTACAGGGAAAGCTACTGCACTTTCATATAATTCCTGAACCATTAATCACACTGACTATAGTTTTGCAAGAGGCAAAGCTTTAGTTGCTTACAGTCTGTTCTTTAAACTTAAGCTATTTATTTACTGTGCATCCTCACTCCTCCCTTAAGACACTCAGAAATGAAAAAGGTGAGGAGATACCAGTTCCTTCTCTCATTTAAGTATGCAAAAACTGTTTCCAGAGCTTTTTTTCTGTGGCAAAAGCAAGGTCAAAAGACGTGGCAGAAGGGAATATAAAATAATTGTCCGAATGAGATTCTGGTTATAGTTTGGAAGCATTCAGTACTGCCATCTGTGTTGTAGTCCTGAAAAACATATGGATGCCCCATAGCACAAGGCAGAGAAACCTGGCAATTGCTCTAATTTGTCCATAGTCTCTGCAGCTCCCAGGGACATGGGCACAATGCAGACATAACTGGGGTCTGGTCGTACCCCACCGCAGCGTAGTGCGTTCGGCTGCTGCTTTGCTATCCTAACTTGCCCATCTCCCGTCTCTGCAAGTAGTGCAGACTTACTCTTCTCATTTCAAATGATTATCAGAGCTAGCGATAGATGTTATACAGTGTTACCTCTGCAGACATCATTAGCATATGTGGTAAATAATTTTACCCTAGATGTGTTACAGCTATTCTTGCTTAGTCTCAAAAATCTAGTTTGGCTACAATAGTTGTGTGTATTACTGAGAGACTTACAGTACCATCTTTAGGATTCAGTTAGTCTGTGTTGTATGACAGCCTATTACTTGCATTTAAAAAAAAAAAAAAAAAA
>VZTL01076862.1:0-15352 GCA_013400535.1 Scopus umbretta | reverse complement strand
ACCATCTCACAGTTGTTGCAGCCCAAGCTGCCCCAGCCTTCACATTTACAACCAGTTCTTCCTGACTGTAGGTATGTGAGGCCTTGTAGAACACCTCTCCTCATCAGCTCCTTGATCACCTGTGTTAGGAACTTGTCATCAATGTACTCCAGAAAACTCTTGGATGTTTTTTTCCATGTGTTGTGCCTTCAGCAGATACTGGGCTGGTTAGTCTCCAGATAAGTTTGGAATGTAACTTTCTTTCTTATCAGCATACGTATCTGAGAATGGAGGCAGCCATGCCTTCTTCCAGAACATTTGATTTACAGTCATAAGGGATTGTCCCAATATTGCTTCCTAATGGAGGTAACAAAACACATTACTATCTTTCACAATCTCTTTCCAAACTTCACTCAATGTATATATTAACAATAAAAGGCACATCTTTTTTATATGAAGGTTAACATTTTCCCATCTACTTAAAATACAAATTAAAAACAACACTATAATATTGCCTCCTGTGAATGTATCAATACATTTCAGTAAGTAGGTGCAAACTCATTAACTTTTGATAACAGGTTTTCTGCCAGAAATGGAATATCTGTCTGTAAGTAAGAGCAGATCAGTGCTTTGGTAGCAAAGATTATGGCATCACTAATTCGGTGCGTGAGCTTGTCTGAATTAACAATATAGTGTACATGTCTACAGATTGTGATGTATTCTGACTTGTGAGGTCCCTAAGTAATAACTTTAAATGCTGCTTGGGAAAGTATAGAGAACACAGCATTCCCTTCCTCTGCTCAGAAATTTCCTTCAGCATATATGTCAAAGGTCAGTGCATATATGGACACTACACCAGATGAACGAGGTAGACTGGATGAACTGCTGAACTCTGTAGGAGAAAGCAAGCAATCCCTTGCTCTACAAATGGGTGATTAAAACTTCCATAAGGTCATCCTACAGGAAAGACAAGTCTAGGTGAATTCACAGTTATGAAGTAACTTGCTTATGAAATTGTATACATGTGAAAAAATTAACTAGGGCATATCCTAGTCTAAAGTTTTGTAGGAAGAGAGGCCCTGAAACTGAAAAAAAAACCCTGTTTGTTGCCATAAGAAGAATTTTGTGGACCTTTTTAATCTATAAATAAGATTGCATAAAAGAACTACCTGACTGTATTAGCACTGGGGATTTTTTGCCTTGTTTTTTTTTTGAAACATCCCCCTGCCCGACATGTAATTTTTCTGTGTCTTCCTTTTTGTCTCCATTTCTTTCTCACCCCAATAATTTCTGAGCTCTTTGGTCATTTTCAAATAAATTTAATGGAAAGATAGAGTTCATTAAGATACCGATTTTTACCAGTTTCATTAAAATCAGCAGCTGAATAGGAGACAGTGTCATGGTTCCATTGAGCAAAAAGTAGTAAGAAATCAACCATATATACATATTTGGCAAGGTCCAGATAGCACATCAGAGTTGATGCAGTTCTGTATTGGCATGGGGCCTTGGTGAGGACTGAAGCTATTAGATGTGCTGGACTCCAGGATAAACTTGGAGGTACATGGGTTCTTGAGAATATGTGGGAAGTTTGAAATGTCTTGGAAGAAATACAGGGATATAGGAGAGAACTCTTGAGGAAGTCAAGCTTCATTAGTTTTAACAGTCATTGAAGTGTGTTTTCTTGCTAACAGAGGCAACTTGTAAGACCTTAAATATTGGCTCTGGGTGCCAGTGATGTCATTCAGGTGTCTTGTTAACAGGACAAAGACAAGTTGCAGTCACCACAGTAGACCACACTGTGAAAAAGTCAGGTGTTATCAGAGATGTGGGTAAGACGACCAGAATATACATAGCATGTATGCTACTGCTTTAAAAAAGCTGCATAATTTTCTATCAGAAGTTTGTATTAGTAAAAAACAAAACAAAACAACAACAACCAAACAAACAAAACCCCCCAAAACCAAACAAAAAAAAGGTATTTCTGGTACCGTTGCTAAGGGAAAGCAAATCTGAGGAGTTCTAAGACCCAAGGAATTTCTCCACCTCGGTCTTTATGCTGCTGTGTCTGTTTGCAGGTTTGGACACAAGCAAGGCTGAGCCTGTACTCTAGAGATGCCGAGACGTGCAATACACACATGCCCAGCCACACAGACCAACACGGACAGGGAGTGGTGCCTTTTGTCACTCACATAAACACCTACGACACTTGCACAGACATGAACAAGATAGACAACTGACCCTATTACTCCTTTCTGGCTGATCAAGATTTCCGACATGCACACATCTTCAGTCCCCTGATACACAGCCACATCCGTGTCCACATGTCCCTTGAAAGTAGACCACATCATAACTCCTTTCTGAATCCATGCCCAGACTCTGTGTCCCTTTTCCAACCCTCAGTTCTGGTCTTGCAAGTTTCCCAAGACTGGTCTCCACCTACCTGTTAACTAAACCTGCTTGACTTCACTGGTGAGTCCCACATACCCACACATGTAATAGACAGCAAGGTCATCCAGAAAATATGATAATTTAGGCTTCAGTAACCAGGTGTAGGGTTTGGCCTGACCTGCAGCTTGTTTACATACAGCTGACTCCTTTAATTCCCTTTTCCTACATTTTTTCCATGGTTGTTCCTACCTGATTGTCTTTGATCCAATCCTTTACCTACCTTTGGCCCTTCATCTAAACATGCCAGAATTTTTGCACATCCCCACAGTCCCAAAGCATCCTATATCAAATTTTGCACTATCCTATCAGCCTTCTCAAACATCCAATAATAATTTGGGATTATATTCCAGTAAAGCTTGCTTTTTGCCACAAGACCCAAGGTAGTCAAGCTACACTTGAGTGGTTCTTTTACTGGCCCATCCATCTGTGACCTGAGAGCTCTTGTCCTTCATGCAATCTCCATTGTCTCAATGTTGTTATGATTCATATACTTGAATGTTTAATTTATTATTCTTCTTGACTCTTCTTTTTGGTTTTGTTTCATGTTGAATAGTTGTCAACCTCACTGACTGGATGTCCTTACATTCAGGATATCCACATATCTCTCCATTCCACGCACTCTTCCAACTACAACCGCCATCTTCACTCAACTATCATCCTCTATGCTCTTTTCCTTTCTTTTCCATCTTTGTGTGTGTCTTTTTTCTCTTTAAAAAAAAAAAAAAAAATTCTTCATGGATCTCTTCTGCCTTTAGAGGATATTAGAAACATGATCCTCAATTACAGTTATTTTAAATTCATTGGTTTGATTAAAAAGTGTTAAGAAGTATTGAACCTGACTGCCAGAGGGACAATCATAGAATAAGAATAATCATAGAATAATTTAGGATGAAAGGAACCTCTGGAAAACACTCTGTCCAAGCTCCTTTTCAAAGCATTGTTACTTTCAGAGTTAAATCAGGTTTCTCAGGGACCCATCTAGTCAAATACTGAAAATCTCCAAGAGTGTAGCTTCCACAACCTCTCTGGGAACTGTTCCAGAGTTTATCCAGTCTTATTGTGAAACCAAAGCTGACTTCAACAGAGATGTTTTGTGGTTTGTTTCTCTTCCCTCCTTCCTCGTTTTAGTAATATTTACCAAAGTGGCAAAAAACACTGGCTTTTCACAAAAAAAACAAACTACTTCAGTATTTGTAATAATGTATTGTGACATGTCCTGTAGAGAGAAGGAAAACTCAATTCCAGTAAGAGATTTTCATCTGTTTTGTCATTTAAAACAAAATTTTAAATTTCTAATCTACACCCATGTCTATGTAGTTAATGTTTTATTTTAAAGTCAGACTTTTCGGGAGAAAATATCAATGCAAACACTTTTCATCTTCAGAATTTTTTAGAGAGTGATAGACAATCTCTGGGGGTAGCTGAAGGATTTTAATTAGCCAAATAATAGTTTCCAGTGATTGCATTATGTCCACATTTATATCTTTTGAATTTGAGTTGATTTTATTATGCATTGATTTTATTTTACATTGATTTAAAAATCAATTCCCTTTACTTCAATAATTTGTGTTAGGGAATCTTTACAAGCAGAAAGTTTCTTTGAACTACATGAAAATGACATATTTAATTTTTTGAAAGAATCAATTAAAACAACTTGTAAATGTAAGTACAGTTTTTACTTCAATAACATTTACTGTAAGATATTAAAATTTATTTTTCAAGTATTTATTTTAGATATTTTTACTGCCTTTGTTTCACAGTCCTTAGGTGCATCTAACCCTCCAGATTTATTCTGACAATACTTTTTGGATGCTCAGATACTATCCTTTTACAAGCAGTCTGGAGAGCTGAAGTGAACAAGGTCAAGTGGCATTTCTAGGACAAATGAATGAGTGTGCAGACACTGTTGAACAAGTGCCAGTGAGACTACCTTAAATTTAAGACCAAGTTGGTTATTTCAGCTTCTGCATAATGTCTGCTAATATAATTAGAGTGATTCAAGATGTATGCTCTCTACTCAGGATGCACAGTGTCCTGACAAAACTTGCTAAGAGAAACCACATGTTAGAATGGGAGACTAAGGGAAAAAATGGTATCATCTGGGTTTCTCCTTAGTAGTATAAAGATGGATTTTGCATCATGCTCTGTTGTGTAGTGCTGATGTATCCTTAATACATTCCTAAAGCATCAGGCACATGATTGTGGGGGACCTGGGAGCTAGACACAAGCCTGCTAATATCCAGGCTCAAACCCTATTCAACTGGTCCATCAGATATGGGCCATCTGTGCTTTCTAGGTTAATATTCACATTCTGGAATGATTGAATGTGTTTGTTATGTAGACTTTAGCAGATATATTGGGTTGTGCCATTGTTTCCCTCCCATCCTCAGAATTAAATACAAAACTACTTTAGTGAATTAATGGTAAATATGGAGCACTGATGCTCCATGCACACAGAGTAAAATTCAGTGCAGTTACACAGTTACTGACTTTGAGAAAGGGGTAAGTCTCCTTCTTCCCTTATTTTGTGATTTTGGTCAACTGCTTTAGCTATAATTTTGGAGGATTATGTGAATTGAGGTTCTTTCATTCTTCTTCAAGCCATCACTACATGAACCTGATAATAGTATAATTACCAAATTCTGTTGAAGTCAAAACCTGAAAATTAAACAAGGACCTTCAACCAACTGCATTTCAAATAGGGTTGTAGAGAGAGAAAAGATTGTTTACTATGGGAGGAGACATGCTTGGGTTCATCTTGTGGAACAGGTGGTGATATTAGCCTGGGACTTAGAGTTTTCTGTTCTATCACAAAAATCCTATGTGACCTTACACACTCCTATAAGTGAATCTATAAACCTATTGACAACGCAGATGAAAGTCTAGTGTGCTTTTCAGAAACCTTTAGGTATTTATGGAAAGCCCTTGAGATTACATCTTTGTCTGAACTATCTGTAGCAGTCAGATGTGTTATCACCACTACATTTAGATTTGTACAGCACAGATTTCTACATTTTCACCTTAAGTTAGCTTTGTGTTCAGTTGGGAGAAATAGGTCCTTTCATTGCTCAATCCTTCTGACTGATTTTAGGGTGGGACACACTGTGCCATAGAATATTATTCTTCCTCCATGAAATCCAAAAGAAGTCTAGAGTGAGCAGAGCTGTTACAGAGATCTACATTTTCTCCACTGAATTTCTAGGAAAACATTTTTTTTTATTATTATTCTTTTTTCCTCAGTAACTTAGTTGTCTTCTGTAAAAATTAAATAACTGTGTATTTCAAAAGCCATAACACTGTTTCTCTATCTCACTGGGATTTTGAGAGTCTAGACAACTAAAAAGGATAGGATAATAAGAGCAAGAAATCTGTTTTAACTAGACCTTCAGTCCATTTGGGTTTCCTATGTCCTTACTGAGATATCGATAAAATGTGTCATAGTTTAAGGGTTATATTTTATATATGTATCAGTAATCAGAAGTTATATTTCTATATGTAGTAGATAAAGTTGGTTACAGCTGGTGTATATTCTTGCCCTTAGCTGAAATATTATCAAAATGTAGTAATCTACCAAAAAAGTTATTTTAGGATAAAATAAGAGACATGTAGTGCTGCTTTTTTTATAATTTTGTTAAGCGTTATGGCCTACTGGGTGGAGAACTGACCTGGGCCTTATGCATTGCTCTGACATTCTTCCACAATTCTGCTAATTATCTAGAAATAACCTTGGCCAAATCACTTTGTCTCTTTGTGTGACTTTTCTCATCTCTAACACTCATAATGGTACTTTTCTCTTTTGCAAAGTGACTAGAGACTACCAATAAAAAGTCTACTGTGCAAGCTATGCAATCTATTATTACCCATTTCAAGACAGGTTTTAGTTAATATTTAAACTTGATTACCTTGCGTTTTGCTATGTAGACAGTGGGACTCCTCTTGCTTAAAGTTATGTATATGCTTAAGTACTTTACTAAACTGAGACTTAAATTTTGGTTTATGGGAAAAGCTGACATGTAATATCACATAGGGGTGTACTTTCCTATTGATTCTGTGGATATTCATAATAAAGCTGCTGTAATTAGAGTGAAGGAGGTAGACCCTGGTGCTTTGGCAAATGATTTTAGTTTAATTCTTTCATGCCATCAGATAGTGTTTAACTGTTCATCAAACTGTGACTTACATAAAGGCCAAAGAGAAATTCATCAGTAGAAGAAGTATCAGGCATTCATGGCTTTCAGTTTTGTGTCTAATGCTCTCTTTTTTCACAGTATTCAAATGTGTTTGCAAAAACAATGAAAAGCATCACTATTTTGTGAAGTCCTCACAATAAATGGCAAATATCCTTAGGAAAGCAATATTAGTATGTTATAATATTTTGGTTCCGCACTGATTTATCTTAAATCTTGTTTAAAAGCTCAGATTAATTTTTCATGCTGACTATCCCAAAGTGTAATGCTCCCTAAATTACAGCCTCTTACAGCAATAATTGAAAGGTATGTGGCTGTCCATGAATTCATTTTGGGCTCTCAGGAGATGGAGGTCATGCCTTATCTCATCAGAAAGGCAATTTACGCCAGATTTGTAATAAAGTTTTGGATTAAACATGTGATAGTTTGATAGCTTGAACACGTGTTGTACACCTTTCCTTAAAAGAAAGCTCACTTGCATGCTGATAGGTACCATGGCTAGGAAATATCTTCCCCTTATTAAGCTTTATTTTACAACTCTGCCTAGTGGAAAACTATTCTTTATTCAAATTATGGGCCTCCTAGAATATGCAAATGTATTCTCACATTCCCAAGGCAAATATCAAACAGAGACATGAGCAAAGCATTTCCATCATCATTATATTCCTATCCTGAACAGATGTGGATTAGTGATGCATTATTGCCAAGATCACAGTCTGTACTGGAATAAACTGATGTTACTCTGAAACTCACCATGTCCTTTAATTTGTTATTTTCCTCAGTTTTTCCAGCAACTGAAGAACAAAAACAACAAGGTAATAAAGTCTGCAGCTGATAGTGAATACTTTGGGATTCTGTTCCAACATCTTTCATCTTTTTAACATCGAACAGTTGTCGCTTGTGTCAGTGCACTTTACAACATAAACTTTAGAATATAAACTTTATCATGACACCTAAGATTATAGAGTTATTTTAATTAGTAACTTTCAAACCACTTTTACCAGTAGACAATAAGTCCCATCATCACCAGAATATAAAAGTGGGTTTAGAATCTTTTAACTCTGGAGGATAAAGAACAGTTTAGGTAAACATCTCTTGGAGACTTTCTAAGTATGATTAAAGTTTTCTTCAAAATGGAAAGATTAACAAGGTGATCTCGTGAGGTCATTTCTGTACTTACTTGTCTATATTCTCATTTTACTGATAAAAATTGATAATTTGGAGGTAAAAGGGTTTGTTTAAGGTCATCAGCAGGCAAAGAGCAGAGCTAGGAACACCGCCCTAAGCTGCCCCTACTCTATCCTTTTTTCCAAACTATGACTGCATATGAATTTAGATTTAAAGAAAGCAGAAGAATTAATTCTGTAGACTGTAGATCAGTTATAGGAAAGGAATATGAAATCCATCTAGCATTTCTACTTACTCTGTCATTTCTTAGTATACAATGACTATAAAATACTGGCTAAAACTGAGTGTTCAATTTGAGAAGAACAAGGACAATAGCAATCATTGGGTTAAGTTTATAATTAAATTAAGAAATATGTTATGTTTGAGATTCACCATATTCTTCTACTGTGCTTTCTTGATTCTTCTGCCTAACAAGTACTAGGATATCAGTAAACAAAATCTTTATTGTAGATGGGGGAAATTCCCAGAAGAAAGTTTGTGTTAGAAGTAGATTGTTTTCTATTGACATCTGGGGTATCTTTCTACCCTCATTAGCCCTTCCAGTCGATTTCATGTTTGCATAATGAAAGTTTGCGCTATCTTTGAGTCTGACATTAGATTTTAATGAGTGGTTCTTACACCTATAGTCAAATTAGAGCAGTCATCAGAGCTTTTTTTGGCATAACAAAACAGCACTAATGTGCCTCGAGTTTTAGTTTCCTAAGTATTGTGCATAACTACAAATAATATGAATAATACAATCTTTAAGCCCCATTGCAACATATTTCTGAATATAGGAAGTTTATTGAATCATAAAAAAAAAATCTTGGCATAATCTGAATACATAAACATAAGCAGGGAATCTGGAAGGAAAATGGGGAAAATTTTGAGGACTTGCCTTTAAACTATACAGTTCAAGACAAAGTATGTGGACCCTGATGGGTTTTTCATCTTCAGAGACACTGACATGAATATACCAACATTAATCACTTCCCTCCATATATTAAGGATAAATTTAGGCCTGTTTCCTATCTGAAGATATGGAAATTGTACTCATGCTAATTAAGAGATTAGGAAATTTAAACATTAGAAGTTGCTACAAAGACAACAAAAATTAAGTCTAATAAATCTATATAGTAACTTGAAAACTATAGGTCTGTTCTGTTTTGCTTTTATCTGAACACATTGAAATAATTCTTGTCATTTCTCTCCTGCTACTCCTGATCTTCTTCAATGTGGCAAGAGACATGAGTTGCATGTTCCACTTGATTTATGATGTTTTATGTTCTTGCAAGATATAAAGATCTTCAATGCTCTTGTAGAATTTGAATGAACTAAACTGAATTAACTTGTAAATGGAAAAAGGGTTTCCTGAAATCTAGATAACTAAGAAAATCTGCAGATGTTTAATTTAAAATTATAGAAAATTCACTTCACATCCTGTGTCATAAAAATGGTCCCAGGATACATAGCTTTTCAGGGACATCTGTGACTAATGCAAATGAGGATGCCGACTGACGGCCCTGAAAATTATCCATAGAGCAGCAGGGAGGTGGCAGCAGGCAGTTTCTGCAAAGCTGCTCACAGCAAGCCTGCCGCACGACTCTGCCGAACATCTTGCCTCCAGATCTGGCCCGTGCTCTCTTGTAATGCGGGCTGAAACTTTGGATGGCAGCTATAAATCTGAGCACTCTGCTCAGTCATCAGGAGACCACATAAGTTTATACTTTCCTGCTTGCCTGCAATTCAAACAGGGAGACATTTCAGACATGGAGGTTGCTATTCAAATAATCTCTTGTACTCTTGGGTAATGAGGCCTGTCTGTAGCTGACATGTTGTAGTAATACAGTCTGAAAAGGCACCTGCCAAAATGCAGCTATTAAACATTTTAGTTGGAGGAATTTTTCCTGTGTCAGTACTCAAAATGTCAAAACAATAAAGAATTCTTTTAGAGGTTGCTACAAAACCTGTATTGCAAAATTTATAAAAGTGTAGTCTTCCTTAGCAGTTAGTCTTAACTATTAAAGAAATAAAGTAATAAGCTTTCTTTACTGTTTTCTTATCATTTATGCACTGTTATGTGTCAAAACTTTGTGCCTGTTCCATCTCACACATGTGAAAATGCAGGTGAAAAAGGTCCCTAAAACTTCAGTGATGAGGTCTTCTGGAGTCATGGCATGCAAAACCACAGGGTCTCCCTCTTGTTGAGCATCCTACATGCTTCATCATGTCTTCAACCGAGGCTTTATATTCATCCGTGTTACAGGCTTGTTTCAGTTCTAGATGTAGCTCAGTTTGGGCACAACCTCTTGTCTTTTGCCTTGATGTGTAATCTTGTTCCACAAGTGAATGAAAATCTTTTTGATTCTTTGATAGTCTAAGCCATCTCTTTCCAGTTTTAATGTCCAAAAAGCCTGCAAAGGCAAAGTTACTGTTTTTAGAAGACTAGCAATCCAGTTAGGATAGCATATTAAAGAGAAGAAAAAATACTCTTTACCATAAGATTTAACCACTTGTGCTTGAGATCCCACCCAAAGTCAGACAAATGGTTACATAAGAGTACAAGGTCACGTCTGACAATGGAGAAGATAAGACATATGTGACTATTTAAATCTCATTATTGGTCTCTCTTTGCAGTGTTCATGGAGCAAGACTATCATAGAGAGTGAAATAACTAGAATGAAGTGGACATGATAGCTATTTGATGTTCAGGAGCAAAGACTGTTTCAAGCACAGAACGCAGCTGTGGTAGGGTGACCTTGGCTGGACACTAGGTACCCACCAAAGCCACTCTCTTACTGCCCCTTCTCAACTGAACAGGGGACAGAAAATATAACGAAAGGCTCATGGGTCAAGATAAGAATAAGGAGAGATCATTCAGCAGTNCTGACTTTGGTGTCTGCAGAGTTGTTTCTCTCACATATTCTCACTCTTCTCTCCTGGCTGTAATTGCACAGTAGAATTTTCCCCCTTCTTAAATATGTTATCCCAGAGGTGCCATCACCATCACTGATGGTCTCAGCCTTGGCCAGCAGTGGGTCTGTCTTGGAGCTGGCGGGCATTAGCTTTTTCAGCCACAGGGGAAGCTCCTAGCAGGTTCTCACAGAAGCCACCCCTGGACCCCCCCTGCCCACACACTCCCCCTCCCACCCCCCACTAGCAAAACCAATACAATGGCCTGGGGATGATGTGCTCTGCGGCGTGTGTTTGGTGTTGGCCTCAGCTGCCATGTGCCCAAGCCACATTGATAGGAAGCTGGTGGGATAGAGGAGGATGGAGAGACGAGAGATTGGCTCGTATCCTCCATGTCCCCAGCATGACAACTGGAAGTAACCAGCTATACATCCAGCCCCTGGAGGTGGGAAGCACTTCTGGGCCTCCCAGTTCAGACCAAGACTTTTTGCATCCTGACTTTCTGTATTCCAATGAATTTTTCTGCCTCAGCAGAACAAATACAATTGTGTTAAGATTCTTTTTGTGATGTCTGCCCTGTGGTACATGAAAATAATCTGTGATATTTTATTACACATATTGATATAAACCAGCACTGCTCGGCAAGAATATAATGCACCTGGATATACTCAGCTCTCCTATTAAACACTAATTTTGTTGAGATCTTCAGACACCCATCAACCATTTGCTTTTGGTCACTTGGTGTATTTATTCCTATAATTTCAGCTTTTAATTCCATAATTACATTTTTAAAAGGAAGGAAGGAAGGGAGGGAAGAGGGTGAGGATTGGTATTCCAGAAACTAATCTGCACAGAATTAGTCTTTATTTTGAGACATGGAGATGCAATAGACGATGCAGTACACCATCCCTGTGCTTTGTTTTTGTTTAATTTCTAATGTCTGTGTTCTTTTTTTTTAATTTCATTTTCTTGCAGAGACAATAAAGCAATTACTAAATTTTACTTTAGGATGGCTACTGTTTAAAAAGATAGAAATCAGCTGCTAAAATCTGATATTACACTAACAGTAAGAAGTTCATGGGAATCTCCTAAATCCATTTTTTTCCTCTTGACAAAAAAACCTTGCCAAAGAAAACTTAAACTGAGAAATATGATGGACAAAAAATGATAGGGCCTGTGGGAGTACTGGAGAGTATGCAACATCTTCAGAAATGATTGCATTGAATAAATTTAAGAGTCTATTTTGTGCAGATGAAACAAATCTGCACAGTTTTTACGCTAAGTAAGCTAACTGGGCATGTGCTGAACTCCTGTCATATAAAGGTGTTGTCAGTGCATAGAAATGCTTCTCCTTTGTTGCTCTGTGACTTTGAAACTCCATCTTTTCCTTCTTCTTTGATCTATAAACCAATGTTTTAACCCTCAGGAAGTCCTATAAAAGGTGATTTTCTTTTCCTTCTTCTCTGCGATAAACATGAGTGTGATGGGTGAATAGGAGAAGACAGTGATTGTTATATTGGTATGACTTTTTAGGCCTTTGGTATGAGTACGTTACTTACAGAATACATTATTTTGGAGATGTCATTAAAATCTGTCCTCTTAGAGCACCATAGGGCTGAGCTAAGTGTTAGGCATAATACAAATTTTAATCAAGTCGTAATACAGTCTGCTTAGCATTTCCAGCTGTACAGGTGCATGCAATATATCATGTTGGGTTTTTTCCTAATCAGGCTGAGCAATGAACATTAAGACAATGCTGGTTATTGCCTTCAGTAAAGCTTTCATTGCAGAATGTCCTGGCGAGGACTCTTCCTCTTTGTGGCTATTGCGCTTTACAGAGCATACATCCTCCAACCTCCTCCCTCCGTATGACAGGAACACCCCGATGATGGAAGATTGATTCACCTTTTAGGATGAAAGATGGTCTGGCTGTATCTATGGCAGTAAATTAAACAGCACTAGAGAACATTGCTGGGCACTGAAATGTGACTGCGTGGACTACGAAACTGCTCAAGCAGTTCCTCTCCAGCTTTTTGCCCTTGCCGGCTTGTGCTTCCTTAAATAGCTCTTGAGCTTGGTTTGGAAGCAAGATCCTTCCAGGCACCTTACCCAGGAGGCACTTTTCGTGCAGACTTTCTGTCTGCAGGCTGAGATTTTACTAGTGCAGTAAAATCTGGGCTCTTCTGTGTCAGCCAGCCTCAGTGCCTCAGACACGTCTGCCATACCTGAAGACGAAGATATAAAAAGTGCCCGTAGGTTTCTTTGTGGCTAGAATCAAATAGTCTTCAGTACTCTTGACATGCAAGGCCATCCTTTTCTTGTGACCTGTTTGGCTAAAATAGGAAATTTGTATAACACATGGCCAATATTTGGCAGAAACCTAAACATATATGTTGTAGCTAGATTTCGCAGTGGTGCACAGCTAAAGAATATGTTTAAAGATGATCTGGATTTATTTTTCATCCTGTCAGTGTGTGATTATAGGGATTTATGTTTTTGTGTGAAGATTTTAGTTTCTTCACCTAGGTAGGATTGCTTATACGTGTTTGAAGTCTGCTTACATAGGGTGTATGCTTGAAGCAATACTTTTGGGTGCAGGTATTAGCTTCATACCTTGCTTTTGCCCAAGGATGTTTTCAAGAGATTTCAGGATGGTCAATGTACAACCCAGGCACCATGACCAGGGGCTATGAAGGAGAAAGCATACTTTCTCTCCTTCTCTGCCCTGACTCCCCTCCAGCTTCTTCCTGTGTTTCATCTGACAATTGCAATGTTTTGGAAAGACAAACGAACAGTGCCTTCAGTAGATACCCTGGGGGTGGTCTTTGGTGTGTGACTTACAAAAAATCAGAAAGTTCTCCAAAGAAGCACCTTCATGGAACTGCCTCTCCCTTCCCCACAGGATGATCTTGCCTCTCTGGCAGAATTGAGCAGTGCTTTTTGCAGAGAGCCGGGACACCAGGCAGCTCCCTTGTAAGCTGATGCAAATCAGTAGCTCCACAAACCGAAGGAAGTCCAGCTGGCTCTAAATTTGCATGCTATTACTGAATTATTGACCTGAATGGTTCACTAGCACAAGGTTCATATCTTTGTCAATACTAGAGCCAGAGGCTTTAAGGAAAGGTCTAACGGCTAGGGTATCTTTCTGTGGATCCAGGTGCCCAGTACTGCCTTTTAAATATAGGTTGATGTGTCAGTCAATCCAAAATGCTACTGTGCACACTGACAGGTGATTCATTTGTAAATCATGCCATGGATTGCACCTGAAAATTAGAAGTTACACTGGAAAATTTCCCAAGTGCCTGTAGTTTGGAAACTCAGTGTTTTGTTTTGTTTTGTTTTTAATTAGATTTTTTTTGTTTGTTTTTTTTTTTTTTTTAGAGAAATCTTAAAGAGCCAAGGGTGCTGGATGAAACTCATCTTATCTAACCATAATGCAGATATCTACATCTCAGGCAGTCTTCCAGGAATCTCTTTTTCTGTGGAGGGAAGTAGCCTCTCTAAGACATGCTTCAGCTCATCCTAATGTAGCTGTCTGCAGAAGACAGGTGAAACATGCTCTACAAGTGCCTGTTTCACTGCCCTGATGGTGAAGGAAGGCTTCAAGAAGTATGATGTAGGTGTCTAAAACTAAGATGAATCCCACATGCTTATAGACTGTTTGGCCAGACTAATCATCAGCTCCAATTCAGCAGAGATTTATTTACAAGGCTGTAGAATCCCATATCTTATATTCCCCTCTCAATTTATATTTTATTGATTTTGGGGCAAATATCAAAGTTATGAAACACTTCTATTTCAATACAAATGACATTGACATGATGTATATCAAAGAATGTACTATAGAAAGACACTGGAGAAAAATCCCAGAAAAATACTACCTCTGAGGATTAGCCAAATTAAAAAACAAACAACAAAATCTCAGGTGTGCTAAATCCTTAAATAGTTGCAAAACCTTAGGAAAGGGACAGCAAGGGAAAAGATGAAAACTATACTACCCTAATTTTGGAATATAAGATTTAAAAAAAAAAGGCATAATTTAATTCCTCATGTAATTAAGTTATAAAAAATTAAAAGGTCTCTATAAAGTATTTTACTTGAGATTATAATTTATAGATATAAACTCATATTTTACTCAATTTAAATATGTGCAGCTGTGCTTGACATAACTATTTTGGTTGGTATTAATGTGCCTTAAATATTTGAGAACAGTGGTGTTTAAGTGAATAGGTGATTTTTGTGCTAGGCACTCTGGTCATGGGCCATTCCAGGGCTACAGAAGCTGCTGATATCAATTTGTCATCTGAACTGACGTGAGCAGAAAACACATACCGCACAGCAAGTAACTTCCATGTATTCAAAAATCATGAGTCAGGCCTGCAAAATCCACGAGTTCTGTAATCACACCCTAAAATAAACACATAGAAGGCATTTTGCAACTTTGTGTGAGTATCCATTTGTGTGTATGGGTGTTCAAAACTGCTTAGAGGGAAAATGTCTTCACTGAAGTGTGTATGAAATTTTAAGGGTCCAAGCCATCTTCAGACACAGGGGAAACAATAGCTTTCTCCACCTGGCTCTTTTTAGGAGCTGTTCTTCCTGTTGCTCTCTGCTTCACCCAGGATCTGCTCTGTAGGGAGACCTCATTGCTCCCTACA
>VZTL01076860.1:0-36514 GCA_013400535.1 Scopus umbretta | reverse complement strand
GAGCCCTGGAGACAGTCAGTACCGAGCCCTGGGGACAAGCACCGAGCCCCAGGGACAGTCACTGAGCCCTGGGGAAGTCGCTGAGCCCTGGGGACAGTCAGCACCGAGCCCTGGGGACAAGCCCCAAGCCCTGGGGACAAGCACCGAGCCCTGGGGACAGTCATCACCAAACCCTGGGGACAGTCACCAAGCCCTGGGGACAAGCCCCGAGCCCTGGGGACAGTCACCAAGCCCTGGGGACAAGCCCCAAGCCCTGGCGACAAGCCCCGAGCTCTGGGGACAGTCGTCACCAAACCCTGGGGACAGTCGCCAAGCCCTGGGGACAAGCCCTGAGCCCTGGGGACAGTCACCAAGCCCTGGGGACAAGCCCCGAGCCCTGGGGACAGTCACCAAGCCCTGGGGACAAGCCCCAAGCCCTGGCGACAAGCCCCGAGCTCTGGGGACAGTCGTCACCAAACCCTGGGGACAGTCGCCAAGCCCTGGGGACAAGCCCTGAGCCCTGGGGACAGTCACCGAGCCCTGGGGACAAGCCCCGAGCCCTGGGGACAGGCTCCACATACCTGGGCTGGGCGCCAAATACCTGGGCTGGGCATTAAATAGCACTTAGCCCCGGATCGGGGCCCATGTGGGAGCAGGCAGGAGGGCCGGCGTGGGGAGAAGGTGGTGGCCCTGGCTGCTGTAGCCCCCAGCACCTCGTGGAGGCCACGTGCCAGGGCCACCGCGTCACCTCTCGAGGCTCCTGCAGTCCCCAGCGCAGAGGCAGGCTGTGGATGTTCTGCCTTCCCCCTCCCAGCTCCGGGGTCCCGGAGCAAGTCCCAGCACCGCTGCCTGACCGTGGCATGGCCCAGGGTGGGAGAAGCTCCCACGATCCCGGTTAGGGGATGCCGAAGGGCCGATGCTGCCCTGTGAGAGCCCCGGCTGAGCCCACGCAGCCTCCTGGGTGCCGTGAGCTGTGGGAACCAGGAAAACCGCTGGTGCCACCAGGCTCAGCCCCGTGGCTGCCCACGGGGTGGTGGGTCTCAGCGTGGGGGTCTCACGCCAGGGCAAGGCCATGCCGCTATGCCCTGCAGCGCGGCGTGGTTTGTCTTGCTGCTGGGAATAATGTAGGGTAAGAAAATGCGCTGCAACATCGGCCCCCTGGAAGTTTGCCTTCTCCTCTTCTGCGCCACCAAGCACAATCTGAGGCTACCTGTGAATTAATTAAACCTGGCTGCACCATAAAAACCTGTCCCCCCAGCCTCACTGGCTTCCACGTGGCAGCACAGCAGGCACCCCTGTGCAATATGGGGATCCCCTGCATGGCACGGGGCACCCCGGCGCAACACGGGGATCACCAGGGACCACGCAGAGCACCCCCTGTGCGCACGTGGCAGTGGCGGAGCCGTGGGCGCGCAGCCCGGCCGGTCCCTCCGCACGCTCATGCCCGCTCCAGCTCCTCAAGCCGGGGACGTTAACCTGTGCCCGAGCTGGGGACGAGCCCAGGGAGTCCTGGCTCAGCTCCGGGCCGATGGCCGGGGCAGTGTCACCTGCATGCAGGCCACCGGCAGCCACTCAGCCATCTCTCGCCTACAGCAAACGCCTCTAAAGGAAAACCCTCAAGAGGTCCGCAGCCGGCCATGGGGCGTGCAGGGGGGCTGTGTGCTCCCCCCTCCACTTTGTTTGGGTCACCGGGGAGCAGCCCGGCCCCGTGGCGGCGGGAGGTTTCCCTTCGCTTTCAGGAAAGCCCTCGCAGCAGTCCGCATGCTGCAGGAGGAGAGGGCAGGTTTCCAGGGCCGGGGAGGTGGATGTGCCGTGGTCCCGCGAGGCTTTCGGGCAGCCTCGCGCGAACGTGAGGGTCACGCACATTTAACAACCCACGCGAGACCCGGGACAGCCTCCGCCGTGAGACATGGAGGGGGGAAAAATCACACGCATAAATCACACGGCTTCATTTTCGCGCCAGTTGCCGGCAAAGTCGGATTTTGCAGGGCCCCTTCTCCGATCCCAAGCCTCACCCCGAGCCGGAGGGGATGTGCACCCCGGGGCCCCACACACCGTGCTTTCCCCTGCTCCGGGGGGACCAAAGCAAACAAGCGGCATCCTCCGTGCGACGGGGAAGAATTAAGCACCCGGGCAGCTCTGTGGGACGGGGTGGGTTTGGAGGGCGACGGATGCCACGCGGGGTGGGGCTCCCCGGGGTAAGCTTGGTTGCGGGGTAAGGAAAACCCCGCCTGTAGGACCAGGGCCACGCAGCCAATAAGCGCGGCGGCCCGGAGTGGAGTGATTCTGCATCACGGCTCAGGGCCCGCGATTACATCATGTCGGTCCTGCGGGGATGGCAGCGGGGCCACGTGGTTGCTCCGGAGTCGCTGAGACGTTTTCCTGAGTGCAGGCTGGGAGGAAACCACAGGGATGAGACAGAAAACAAACCGGCCCCCGAGACGGTTGGGCTCTGGCCACCGAGCCGGCCGGGCAGGCTCGCGCGGCCGCAGCGGGCTCGGGTGGCTGCGTAGGGCTCGCCGGCGGCGTGGAGCATCGCCCCGAGCCGCGCTGGCGGCAGCGACGGGCTCCGGGACGTGCTGTGCTTCAGCCGCAGAGCCCACGCGCGGCAGTCCCAGGCACCCTGCGTGGAGTACCCCCCGTCCTACTGCCTCCTCGCTCGGCCGGGTGGGCTCCCCCCGCAACGCTGTGCCCAGCCAGACTCGAGCCCCTGGGTGTTTAACCCTGGCGCTGAAAGCAGCCCTGCCCGCCCGGAGCTCCCCGCTCCCAGCCCTCAGCATCCCTCATGCTCCGGGGCTTGTTTTGGTACAGCGGAGCGTGGCGTTAATCATTAATTCGTGTCGCAAACGGACTCAAAGCCTCTTCTCTCCTTCACTACCTGTAACTCTGCTTTGTCAACTATCCCTTCCTGAGCCACGGCTTGGGTAAACACGCAGCCAGGCCCGGTGGCACTCCAGCGTCCCGTGCAGCCCCTGCTCGGGGTTTACTTACCCCGAGGTGAAACGAGAAAAGGCAAACACACGTGTGATCACTTCCCATTTGCACCGGGATCCAAACTGGGTGTCCAGAAAAGCAGTGACACGCACCCTGTCCGAGGCTCAGCTCGTACCGAGCCTCGTACTCGGCAGCGTGCTCTGTGCCGGGGCTCGGCAGCTTGCGGTGGAGGGCAGCGACCCGTGGAAGTCCCCAGCCCGTGCTGGGAGCTTGCACGATCTCCGCGGGAGCCCAGGCAGGTTTGGAGAGGAGAAGCCCGTCAGGGTTCACAGACCCAGGGAAGCCATGCTGGGTTTGGGGACTCGGGTGTCACCAGCGGCTGGGGGGGGGGCACACACGTGCCAAAGGTCCCCGCACGCTTGTCCTGCTCTTACACTCTTCCCTTTGCACCCGCTTTGGCCCCTGTTGCAGACAGAATTGGGGGTCAGAGGGATCTTTGCCTCGTGTTTAACCGTGGGGGCTGCAGAAGACAGTGTGGTGCAGCCCCCCCGGGAGGCAGCAGCCCCCAGCTCTGGCAGCCTTCCTCCTCCACAGCGCTGGAAACGTATGACCCAGTGCTTTTTGTGCCGTTTCTGCTCCGTCAGGGCAGCGGGAGCTCCGCACCTTTCTCAACAGAGCCGGGCCATGAACCTACCCGAATACATCCGACACAGAGTCAGGCACATGATCAGTGCGATGGTAAACAAGCCGGGGCAGAGCTGGATTTAATACATGCTAATTTAATGCAGCTACAAGGAGGGGAAACCCATCTTTCAAGCTGTTCCACACACCCCCCTTCCCCAAAGCAGCTTTTCAACCACAGGCCGTTAGTTTTGATCTCCACATGCAAGACGGAGGGCCCCGTTCTGACAAATTGGTGCGTTTTTGGCTGAAGTAATGCCATGTCACTTCTCCAGCGTTCCTAGATGGCTGCTCTTCCTTCTCCTCTGCCCATCAAAACCACCGTCATAAATGAGGATGTTGGAACAAATTCCTGGCCGATGAGTCAGGAAAAGTCGCCCATTGCACGGGCTGGGAACATCACCTGCATTGCAGTGCACAACAGCTCCCTACCCGTCGCTTTCTAGGTCACGACGGCAGACGATCCGAAGTTACCCTCCGAGGACCATCTGGCAAGCCCCGCAAGGTGGGCAGGTGTCCCACCAAGCACCAAGGCTGTCACCTGCATGCCTGTCAGACTTTAGCCTCAAAAGACGCGCCAAAGATTTAACGGGGAACAAATTTACCGGCAGTGCCAACACAGCACCGCGCACAGCAAGACCCACGTAAAGACACGAAGAGCATCTTCTGCTGGGGACAACCCTTCCCCCGGTGAGAATACCCAGGCCTCTGCCATTTGGAGGAAACCAAGGATTCCCAAAAGCCTGCGTCGTGCCTTGCCATCTGACGGGCACCCAAGGGCAGCTGCGGCGCGTGCGTGTCTCCCCCGCTCACTCGTACCGTGTGTTCAGGCCGGGCAGTGAAGCAGAGCCAGACGCCACCCGAGAGACAGACGGATACCATCCTCCAGGTCAGACTAGTAGTGTATTTATTGGAGTATCTCACATGCAGGAACCAAAGTAGAGATGATTTCTGGAGCAAGTTAAACAATGGCAGATTAATACAGTTGTATCGTCCTGAACGGAAACACTTCCTACGTGAATACAGCAACGTTTTAGTGTTGGGTTTCTTTGCTTTTTGTGTATTTTGTTTCTCTTTACATAGTCGATCTCTTTAAACAGTTATGTCCCCCTTCTTCCCCTATCCCATTCCCAAACAAAAAAATATCCAAAATCTTCAGTAAATAAATATTATCCACTTTTATCTGGAAAGCCTACAGCTGTAATATACAGAGAAGCTATTACACAGGTTACATTTGTAGGGTTAACGATAGCTCATAATAACATGTACAGAATGAGGAGCTCGTACTCATAAAAACACAGAGCAGGGTGGGAAGTTTGGCGTAGGTTTGCCATGGGCTAAAGAGAAGCAGCACCGGAGCTCGGCGCGGCTGGAAAGCCAGTCAGCTCTCGGCGAAACGCAACCTCGCCCCTCTCCCGGACGGAGGAGCGACCGGCTGCCGGCGCCTGGGACACGGCGCGAGGAGGCTGGGGCTGGCAGCCCTGGGGACGGAGCACGCAGGCGCGGCCAGCTCCGGAGGCTGCAGTTTGGGAGGGATGAGTGGAAGGTGCTGCGTGGGCACCAGCAGCGCCTCTGGGCGCCTGGCAAGGGGATTCCTGCCTCCTCGCCTCTGCTGGTGGGCAAGGGCAGGTGGGTGCCCCCAGCAGCTGAAGGGTTACCTCCAAGAAGGCTACAAATCCACTCACTGATTGCCTGCTTCATTATTTCCATAAAAATAACTGTCCTGAGCTGTTTTTTTCCAGGCTAGGCTCCGCAAGCCTTGCGGTTAGCGTTTAGGAGGTAAACAATGACTGAGCTGGATGAGGTTGGCCTGGGGATGGAGATAGCACAAGCAGTTCCCACTCCCCGGGACTCCCGGCAGCTGCAAGAGACCTGACAACTCATCGGATGAAAAAGACTGTTGAAAACGCTGCTGTGTTTGCCCTCCTGGCCGGCATGTCCTGTCCTCGTGGGTGAAAGCAGGAGAGCATTGAATAGAGAGGAGCAGGAACAGGCTGCGTCGGCCGGGGCAGCGTGGGCCCAGCTCCTGCGGCAGCTTTCGGAGGAGGGCCATCACCCCTGCCCCGGGTCTCGAAACCGCCACCCGGATCTGTTCTTCCACCACTGGAGGGAAACATCTCGCCACCACGGCCAGCTCTGCCGAGTCCTCCATTTAAAAGTGGAAACAGCCAATGTTTCCCACAAACCCCTCCCGAAAGAAGTCAAACGAACGGAACCCCCCACTGAAATCCTTCTTCAGCCTGGAGGTGTGAAAACACCCCTGGAAATGGCAGAGCCGATTTGATCAGCACATTTCAGAGATGGAGGCTGTGATAATTGGAAGGGGAAAGGTACGTTGGAGGCTACGTGAGGGTCCCAGTAAGGACCAGTCTCTGCATTTCTGCTGTTCCCTTTAAGAGACACCGTGCTATGTTTTTATGAGCAATTCTCCTGTGAGCCTTACCTACATACTAAACACCCTAAATGTCTGTACAGCACATTGTTATCTATGACACCTGCCAAAGATGCAGCTGAAATCTACACATAACAATTAAAAAACCCGAAAAGGGTATCTTTAAATAGAAACCATTCATTTCTTACATCTCAGCACATGAAGGGTTAACAGAACAGGTTAAAAAACACACTGGAGAGAAAATATCTCGACAAAATAAATATTTTAACCTAGAATAGGGTATGATTAGAACTTACAAAGGACCCCAATAATAATTTAGTGTCATTGAGTGTCAAGCTGTGACTCCTAATACGCCTAGAAAGCCTTGGGATGTTATTTCTTACGGAAAGCGGACCAGGCTGCAGCTCCAACCCTCCTCTCACAAGCCTCGGAGCCACGCAAGCCCTCTGCCCACTTGCACAGAGGAAGCACTTAGAAGGAAAGCGAAGGAAGAACGCATCGAGAGGTCGGTCTTCTGAAGTGAAAAACCCCTTCCCGTTCCCTCAAACAGTTTCCACCGCTCAGGTTTTCTGCAGACCACAAAAGGCCGGGGAAGATGAGAGATCCTGATACAGGACATTAGGGAAGCTCTAGCGTAGCTCTTACATTTGTTAAAGAAGGTTTGGACTAAACCACCCGTTCTGCCGCACGCGCTGTCCCCTTCGGTGCTTCCAGCCCCGCTGTGCTCAGCCCGCGACAGCCAGGTCTGGTGGATCCGGGCTCCAAATTTAACTCCCGGCAGGGCTGCGCTTTTACCAGACCCATCGAGGGTCCCAGCAAAAGGACGTTCAGCCACCGCCACAGGCTGAGCACAGACCTCCCAAGGAAGGCATCTCCTGAGTGCTGCCCGACCTCCAGCAAAGCCACTGCTTGTGCCGACGGCACCTGCCACCCCCTGCAAACAGTGCCCTTGCTTTCCAGCGGGTGACGCGGGGCGTCAGCGGGGACCACGGCGTGCCCGAGGTTGCAAGCACAGAAGAGAGTCCCTCGAGCTGTGCCAACACATGCTCCTTATCTCCCCCCAGCCCCAGCTTTCTCGTTTCATCTCCTTCCCTCCCCGGTCGGAGGGAGCAGTCACTGCTCTGCACGATCTTCCAGAAAGGGACCAGATTCTCTCTAAAGCAGCAACTTGGAAGTCCCAGGACAGGTTTAGCATGACAGGAAGAAACAGCGTGACAGAAAGAAACAGCGTTAGCAGCACACACCCCCCACCACCCTTTTTGCTTAGGGGTGGGGGAAGAAGGGCCAGCATGCACGGGGGCTCCGGTGACAGCGCCGGTGATATCCTTGCCACTCAGCATCATTAGACAATGTCCCCATGCTTGAGCAATACGATTATCTCCTCCGGCTTGGCAGGGAAGCTGGATTAACATGCTTAGAATCACCTGATGTGGCCATTTACAGGGTCAATGTGTTTCAAGGATTTAGAAGAGAAAATACACACTGAAAACACCCACGGAGCTTTTTGCATTGACAGGAATACCAACAATTCCTTCTGTGCTGGCAAGACTGCTCAGGCAGTCATCAGACACTGTCTGAAATCAAATCAGCATCACAACAGAAGTTTCCTCAGGTTTCTGGAAGCTGGTGGCCACATCTGACGTGTTGCAGAAAGGCAGGGTCTGGCAGGAGCTGGCAGCGGGCTGTCTGGCAGCCAGTATCTGAGCACTGGGCTCACCTTGGGATAAACCACCTGGGCAGTGCCTCCGTGCAACCAAGGCAGACTGTCCTGGCACTTTCCATCAGCCACAGAGAAGATGAAACGGAGAGAAACTCTCTGCAGACCCACACAGAAGGGCTTCAGCTGGGGAGAGGGCCAGCAAGTGGGGAGAAGAGGCAGCTTGATCCCCAAGCTATCTCCATCCTGATGCTGATTCTTCCCGTCCTCTCGCAAGCCACGCTACTTTCCGCACAGCGCAGAGCTGACAGGGAGCAGCGAGCTACGGAGCAGCCACGAGGTGCCAAGCCAGTGCCGGGGGCGGCAGGGCAGCCTTGCCCGGGCCCAGCTACATACGGAGGGATCCTGGAAGAGGATGCAGGCAGGGCAGGACAGAGGAGAGGATGAGCAGGGACAGCACAGAGCGACATCTGACCTGGGACAGCCTGGAAATCCTGCACAAAACAATGCTTCCCTCCGAAGATTAATGTGACCGCTCGCAAAGACCATCCGTGCTGCCATCGGGCCATTTGGTAAAAGGTTTTATGTGTCACAACCTGCCAAAGCGTGGCGTACCCTAGAGGGTACGTTCTGAGCTGAAATAACTATGCTCAGATAAAAGCTTCTATCGCTTCCACATCAGCTGTTTACAGCACGGCTTCTTGGTCTAGAATAACTTCTGAGAGAGCTTGACACACACCAGCATCCCGGGAAGCTCAGACATGCCAACCCAGAACAAAGTGGCTGGTTGCCTAAGACGACGAGTGCCCCGAGGAAGAGGGGCTGGAGCGCTGCTGAACGGAGCGCTGCCTGCACGGGCGTTCATCTGATAAAGCACCTCTCTGTCAGGACAGGAGATTCTCCCTGCCACGCAGCGTTCAGCTCGCTCTTTGATCCTGCCATCTTGTGCCACTGGCTTCCTACCAAGGAACATGCTGGGGGATGCAGCAATGGCTGGAGCTGCCTGCTCCAGCTCTGCTCGTCAGCCCAGCAAGGCAAGCACACATGCTGGAATCCCTTCTGGCAGCTCCAGCAAGAGCAGCCCTCTCAGCCATGCCTCTGGCAGCAAGGGAATACGCTTGTTTGCACAGACAGGAGGGAGACTGCAGCCCTGTAGGAGCTGGGAGTTAATAAAGGGGCAGAGGTATCAAAGGACACGCTAAAAAATCACAAATAGCACGGCCACAATCATCCAACACCTTCTGAGGCCCAAACCCAGAAGGAAATGGGTTTCACCTCCAGCACAGGCAGACATGGCTAACCCCTCCACGGTAACCATCTCCCTCAGCATTTTCATACAAGCCTCTGTGAGGTTTGCCTCTTTTTTCTCACAACACCATCCCTACCAGGCATGGCAGGGAATCCAGGAACCTCAGTTCACACCCAGTCCACGAGCAAGTCCCATCCATCTGCATGGATGTTATTTACAACAGCTGAGACAAACGCAGAGCTCTACAGTCACTGAAGAAGGAATCTAAGGTAAGGAAAAAATAACCTAGCTATTTTAAAAGGCAAACACACTAGAAAAAATCCTCATGTGAGAATGCTCTCCCAAAGAGCAAAATGCTTCATGCGCTAACGTTACAGCATCCATTTAGCTCAGCGTTTTTCATTCTCGTCAACTGCCGGAGCTACTGGACATGGCCAACAGACTGCTTTCAAATTAGAGCAAGCCCAGATAAAACACAAGGAAAAAAATACCCTGTGAGATTTAGAATATGAAGCGCCACACAAAGTGGGGAAAAGCGACCACCATATGGTACCGGGAGATGTGTGAGTGGGAGAGTAAAGGATTTTAACTTGTGAAGCACATGTTGAAAGGGGAACAGTTGTTCCTTGCTGTCGAATCCGACACGAAAGCCAATACATTAACATTTTATCTAAAAATAAAGACACACTCCTCCTGAACATTCCAGCTCAGTCAATTACATGCTGATCGACAGAGCAGTCTACTTGGCAGGATCTGCCTACAGAAGAGGATGATCCCTACATAAATTGAAGGGCAAGGCTGCTCTCTCCCCTCTGGGCTTTTGTTTCAACACAGTGTGACGTACTCATGCATTCTAAAGGGGTTTTCAGCATCAAGAGCTGGTTTTGTGCAGCTGGGATAGGAAGGAGGGGATTAAGCGAGCGCTGGAGAATCGTGGTCTGGCAGGAATAGTGTTGGACTTAAATAGAAAGAGTCAGCCTGTGGGGGTGGATTGTTTTGGGGGGGAAGGAAGGAGGAGCAATCTATGAAATCGGGGGGAAAGGGGTCGTTGTTAGCCAAGTACGGTGGGAGGACGAAGTGGCCGTACAGCGACATTCGCCTGCAGAGCACGGGGGTGGGAGGGTGGCTAAGAGCAATCTTCACAGTGCAAAGAGGGCATCCTCCGAGCGCTCTTGCTTTTTCCTGCTGGAAGGATTTGTTGGAGGGGTGGGGGCTTCCAGGGGAGGGGATGGCAGATTTGGAACCATCTCCGCCGCTTTGGCTCGCTCTTCTAAAAATTTGTCAAACTCTGCAACGCAAAAACAGAAGGAAGACAGGTGAGAACTGGAGCTGTACGTTTAGCCCCAGGGACAGAGGTTAGCAGGGTCTGAAATTCCAGCACCTGGCATCCCATCGGGCTGTGTTCGCAGGCACACATACTTATACAGCCTGACTTCCTCAGGAAAGGGTACAGATGTCCTTTGAGACACCCTAGCTCAGGCAGCAGAGGGAATCAAACCCACGCTACGCCATCAGCCGCAGCAGAAGCAGGGAAACATCATTCCAAAGGGCTGAGCAACTCGGGGACGCATTCCTGCTGGCACAAGCACAGTGCACAGCCAAGGAAGATGGCAGGAAAGCACTTAGGGCTCCTCACACCATAAATACTAACTTTTTGCTCTGAAATGGTCTCCTCCCGCCTTTCCCACTGCAGAAGCATTTGCTGGGGAACATCAGGCTGGGAGAAGTCAGCGTCTCAGCAGGGATCAAAGCAGATAATTCAGTCTGTGCACTAACCTGGGAACGGCTCATAGCCACAGGCATCTCTGCTTACCTTCACTGGTCACTCCTTCTTCCAGTTCGTCTCCTTTCTGCAATTGGAACAAAAAGTGTGTGAACACACAGGCAGCCTTTCACCTTCACTATTATTTTCTACACACATTTAATGCAACTGGACAGTTTACACCACTCGTTTCCACGCGCTAACTATTTGAGCAGGGCGACCTGGGGAAATCGCACGGCTCCTAAGTTGGGCGGCCAGTGGTGACTGACATTTCGCCGCGCTGCAGAGCAAGAGGACGAGCACTAGAGATGCTTTCTGAAGATTGCTGGCGGAGAGCTAAACTCTCCCCTGAATGGCAGTCCAGCGCCGTCTCCACTTCAGACAGTAGGCCTGGTCAAAAACCGAGCTGTGCGAGTCGACTGAATGAGATGCCGCCTTTTGTCACGCAGTCCTTTAAAAACTCAGGACTGCGGTTCGCGTTGTGTCCTCAAATAAAATGCACTTTTAGCTGACAAAGGACACATGCTGCAAAATGGTTTGGGGCCAACGTTCCTCCTGTGGGAGTTCATTTTAGATTTCATACAAAAATACAGCAGCTTTCCTGGCGTCCATGCTGTACAAAGACAAGACTAGGGTGGGCTGGATGAAGGATACCGATGGGCAGTTAGCGTCTGTCCATGAGACATGAAGGCTGGGACGCCATGGGGTCAGTGCATTTCTACCTGCTGTGTGCATTTCAGCATGCGAATTTCCAACAGTGCTTTAATAAGGAAATTAAATGAAGGCCAAGGCTGTGGCATCCTTGTCAATCTATCGGGATGTTAAAAATGGACGAAAACACTACTTGAAAACCTCATGCTGAACCTGCTTTGAAAAAGGAAAGTATCTGTCCATGCCCTGGCTTCTCCACCAGGAGACAGGGAACATACTGATTGGCCTCACAAAGGTGTTTAATGCCTGAGAATTAAATGCCACATGCTAGCACCTACTAGCTTTCTACTGCACAGGGGTTTCCAAAGGTACACACAGCAGCCACTGCTTCACGTGCAGAGGTACTGTTTGTTCCAATGTACCCCAAAAAAGGGTAAGGAAATAAATAACAATTAGCTAACCTAATCTGTAACTTTCTCAGCTGGGAAGCAGAGAGCTGAAATGAACCATTAACAAAAAGAGGAGGTGGGGAACCCCGAGTGAAAAAGAAGAATCCGGTCCAAACTTTCTCAGAGGGCATCTCTGAGCTGCATCTCTGCTGACACACGGTCAGGATGGGGACCCAGGTACCCAGCAGAAGGGAAGCCAGTACAGTCACGGCCACAGTGTGTGCGATCCCCAGGCTTGTTCAGGCATTTACGCGGCACTTCTCTGCTTTGCTCTTTTTGAATAAGGTTATCTAGGGGATGACAGATGTACAGAGCTACCTCGGTATCTCTCTGCAAGATCTCTCCTGCTAAATTAATTTAAATGGCAAAGACAAAAGTTTCTTGTTTAAGCAGAATGGACATGCTACATTTACTGTATTTCTTTAACAAAACGAGGCCAGTTTGTAATTAAATTTGAAAATGTCTGCCTGTACCGAGGCCAGAAAAAAAATACCTGCAGCTGAAAACCAGTGACATTTCAAAGACAGCCAGTCAGTCTGCCAGACTTGAACACTGAAACCCAGAATCTGTTTAAGCTCTTCAGGCGGCTTTGGAGAGCAGGAGCATTTTCTTCCTTTCAGTACAGCCAGCTCCTCTGGTGCTGGAGCAGAGGGCTGACGTGCCAGAGCGTGCCTGCAGCACTGCTGCCAGAGCCGGGGGGCGCAGCCTGAACCCTGCAGCTCCGAGCTAGGAGCCGAGCAGGCAATAGCAAGGGGCTGGGGGAGACCTTAAGGAGTAGGGAGTTACCTAGGGACAATATCTGAAGTTGGAAGAATGGGAGGACACGATCCTTTGGGATACGGTGACCACAAGGAAACAGTTCAGTTCACTAAACCCGTGTTTAAAAGAACAGTCTGAAACGCAACCCACCACCCGTCCCCAAAATGCACTTGGTTAATGTGAGTCAGATGCTTACATTAAAAGAGGAGACCAGAATAAATGCATACTAGCTGTACCACTGCTTAAACCAAATGTCTATTGGTCCAGCAAAACAAACTCCAGAACGAACGAAAAGCTACTTTTAGTTCTGTCTTTTGTTTGTTTGTTTAATAATTACCAGACAATAATCATTTAGGAGAAACTGAAAGTTATAAACATTGAAGAAAGCCTGTTATAAATTTTTATTATTACTATTATGAAGCATGTCAAGATTGCTTGCCAATTTAACAAAGACTTCTCAATTTGAAAGGAACCTAAGCCCTGATCCAGCATCTCTTAAAAGCATGCCTCAATGTAAGCATGTACTTAGATCCTGTCGAAGCTAATGCAGCCTTAAACATGTGCTTTAAGTCCGGTGGAGAACACAGGTAAACTTCAGCACATACTTAAATGCTTTTCTGTACAGGAACCAGAAACACACAGTTTCTGGAGCGTGTGCTATTCTGTGATGTTAACATGGAGAAGTGAAAATAAAGCAACTCGGGGGGAAAAAAAAACAGTTTGATTGAATTGCTGAACACGACCCTATCTCCTCCTGCTTCAATAGTCCCCTCAAAGGGAAATAAGCCATGCGATTTGGAAGTTTCACTGCCTCCCATTACGAGAAGTACCAGTAACTCAGCAATGCATAGAATGTTATCCGTACAAGTGCTATTGCCCATGTGAAAAATGAAGATATAAAGAGTCTCACCAAGTCGGTACTGAGCCACTCCTCAATGTCATCCATGACAGAGGACTGTGCAACAGGGATCTAGGGAGTGCAGCGAGAGAACAGCAAGGCAGGCAAAAACCAAAACACATCCACAATCATGGCCACAGAGCGATGGAAAACGCCAGAAATAAGATTAAAAACAAAACAAAAACAAAGATGTAAGATGTGCTGGAAAAAAAAAGGCAACAAAATATAAATGGCATTTCAAATAAAGAAACACTTGGAAAGGAAATTATGAACAACAAGGCTAAAAAAAAACCAGGAGAAAGATTATGGGGAATGACGTGAGTTGATGCCAGTGTAAGACGGGTAACTTCTCGACCACATATTAAAACCATCAAGATGGACTGATGATTCTAATCTTGATCATGAAAAGCTTTTAAGGGTAGAATACTGGATATCAGTTAGGTTTTGAAATGTTAAATTTACACCTTTTATTTTTTAAAATGGGTATTGGCCCCAGTGAAGGGTTAGCAATAAGAGGGGCTCAAAGTCTTCAGGCCGCACTCCTATAAAAACAGTTTGTTTTTCTCCGCAGGTGGAGGCAGTCAGAGCCCGGGGTACACAGTCATGTTTCCTTCCAGATCCCTCCTCCCACCACACCACCCAGCCTTGGCAAGCCTCGGCACACCGGTTTAAAGCAAAACCGTCCCGGCTCCTCGGCCTCGCTCCTCCGCCAAAGGTGACCCTCTCGCAGTGGAGGCTGCAGAACCCAACATGTTCCAGTGCAAAGCGTGGAGTCTCGAAGGTGAGGAGGAGGATGGGGCAGCAGCTCCTGGTGTGGGCAGAGGAAGAGGGCACAGTACGCACTCCTCTCGGCTCCGGCTCCAGCACTGGCAATGCCTTGCAGTGCTGCAGCAAGGCTCACTGGAGCCTGCCCGTCAGGCCTCCACGGACGGTTTAACAAAAAGGCAGGGCAGGTTTGCGTCTCCTCCTGCGCTAAAACCACTCACACCACGCCGTGCGATTGCGACCAGCAGCGCAGACGCAGCACGTCGAGTGCTGAAGTGCAGCTATTTCACAGAGCGCTACCGGCAACTGGGTCAGCGAAGGGAAATTACTGCGTATTAGGTGTAGAATTTCCTGACTTAACTACGCTGCTTAAATACGAGAGGGCTGCAGAAGTAAACAGGAAAACACCACAATAGAACTCGTAAGGACGACCTGAAAAACACTTGGAAAATAATGTCAGACACGCAGGTTCCGGGCCAGAGCACGGGTCTGGCAGGCAGGAGACCTCGCGGTGCTGGGGAGGCTCTCCTGGGAAGACAAGGCATCAGGGGATGTCTGCAGCTTTGCCTGAAACCTCGTCATGGGAAGAAATGCTGAAAGAGGCTCTGCAGGTGAACTCTCTGGGAGATGTAGTTTTCTCAGGGACTTCTAGCAGAGGAAGACAGACAGGCGCTGAATTACAGAGGCAGCAGCACAGGCTGACGTAGTTTAGCGGAGCTCCTCAAGAATTTTTTTCTTCTAATCAAGCAACCCTTTGCACTGAGGAGGTCAGTTAAGCCCTTGCTTGAGGTGAGGTCTGCTACGGTAGGTTAGTAGTATTGAAGGACTGGAAATCCAGGGCTCAATCCAAAGCATCTCCCACCGAGAGAGGCACTGGGAAGACGGCTTGGTTCCAAGCCTGCAGGTTGCTGGACAAAGTGCACGTGACAGATCCAAGAAGGGTCAGAGTTGCAAGGTGTCATTTTGCTTTCAGGTAATACATGAAGATCCCAAACAGAAAATAAGTTCCTGCGGTTTCCTTAGGATAATTGCCCCTCTTTAATTTGCAATGGAGAGCTGAATCATGCCCATACAATGCTAACGCACTCTGCTGAAGCTGCTGCGAGCTGACCCAGATGGCCACTAACGAGAGGAAGGCTCTGTAGACATCTCCCAACAGGTTCCTTCCCAAGGACAAGTTGCATCTTGTAGAACCGGCTTGTTAGTTTAACAGCTTCGGAAAATCCTAGCTTCAGAGATACAAAGCAATGCATTTATTCAGCCTACAGCAACCTAAAACCTACTGCAGAAGTTTCGCTGCTGTCTCTCTCCTGTGTTGCTTAACACCGCACACAATAACTAATGCTTTGGAAGGGGTAGCCTTCAGAAGTGTTGGCTAGTTTGGAGCTCAGAAGGGTACTAATGTTTCTTTAAGGATAGGAAAATCTGTATGGAGGGGGGGAGGAAAATGGCAGGTTTTTTCGCTTTTCTGTGAATAAAACAAGAGCTGCTGTTCTAAAAAGCATGGTGGTACTGCTGTCCCTGTATTAGGAGGAACAGCAGTACAAATCTTGGTCATCCTGAAAACACAACAGATGACTGAGCAAGTAATGGATTCCTGAGAATCGCAGGTCTCTTGAGTTTGCAGGAGTCCTTGAAGAACAGCTCAGCAGTACAGCAGTCTGTGCTGCTGTGTTTTGTAAGATTTTAAAGAAAAAAAAAAGAAGGAAAAAAAAGAAAAAAAGGAATTCTACTTTCAGACAGACCTACTTTATATAACAAACAAACAAAAACCTCCGAAGTGCAAGAACACTTCTCGCAGGTCATATATAAGAAGCAGAGAGAGCTGTAAGATAAACATTTGAGCATGTCAGCCGTTTGCTATTCAGCACTGACCTTTTAAAAAGCTTCCCCCATCTTCCAGCACACTTAAAGAAGAGCCAAGGGCTTGTATCTATTGCTCCTTCCATGCTCAAACTTCTAATTTACTTTCCTCAGACTCTGAGCCCCATTTTCCCCATAAAACATGGGTTAAATGTATCAGGTTTCATTCGTTCAAGAATAAAGAGGGGGGGGGAAACTCTCAAGAGTAACTGGAAGTTTTAAAATATTATAACTATAACTTCGTACCATTTATATTTCATTTGAAACTGACCACACACAGAAGTTCATTTTTTGCCAGTCAGTTGTGTATTTGGCAAGTCTCCCCCTTCCAGAAGCACTAAACTGAAAAATGTGGAGGGGAGTTTTGTTGAAACTAATCCCCTAAAACACAACAGAAGCAATGTAAAAATAAATTAGCTAGTTTACACATTAAAAAAAGACAACAGTTTCTGGGAACAAACAGCAGTGGCAGCCACAGACGACATGGAAATGGCTCCAGAATGGGATACCGTCTTGTTAATACTTTGATTACGCAAACATACATGGTCTAGCGAAGCTCTCAGTCCTGGCAAGACAGCTCCCTAGATAGTCAGTGTTGGCTGCAAGAGCTGTTTTTACAACGATATTGTGATTTCTTTTTTAGAAGTCTATACTCAAAGTAAATGGAAATTAAGGCACAAAACATTTTGGGGTACTTTAAGTAACTGGCTTTAATTAAAAGTTGGACCCATTATTCAAATTCCTTTTTTATTTAGTCTTTGGAAAATCCTACAAATGGGATCATCTCAACAGTCCTGAAAGGGAAATGGAAAAGGAGGGCTGGGAGAACAAAAGCAAGCGTTCAATCCCACAAAACCCACAGGAACCTGGAATTCAAGTTCATACTTAGATAAGTTAGATTGTGTTGGTATTCTCACTAGCAATCAAAAGCCAAAGAGTATTGCCAATATATTTCCTCGGAAGTCATAAAATCCAATATTCTACCCTTAAAAAGACAGTTTGAGGTTATTATTATCATATTTTATTTCTATTAAAAAATGATCCCACTGGAAAAGAAGCAGGTATGAAATGACAATTCAGGTCTCTAGGTGAGCTCATTAATGTTTAACAAGGTTCATGCTAATTGTTGCTAGACTACCGTCTTGTAGTACTTTAGTTAATTGCACCTCTTTCTAGATGTTTAACAAAGCTGACACCAATCCTTGGTTAGCTGCTATTCATTTCCCCCCCTGTTAGTTAGCAATAGCAAAGAAAGGTCTGTCATTCCTACGGCAGGAGAACTAGAACGCCAAGATGCACGCTAGCAGTCTACTCCAGCTTACTGCTACAGTCTTACCATCTATTTAAAGCTGTTGTGATCTTGAAATAGCTGCCTGGCCTCAATGTTAGAGCACGTTTGACTTTACATGTAAGGATTGAATTAGCTACTTGATTACTTGTAGCCGTGTTTACACTTTGCATAGATGGGGAAGGCAAGAGCTCAGGTATGTTCTCCCACACAGCCTGTTGTGCCCGTACAACAACCAGCCGATCTGGATCTGATAGGCATATGCAGACAGCAAAAGCCTTCACCCACGTGGGGTGTCACGTTGTCCTTGTAGAATGCTCCGTAAAATGTCGTGGCTGGACAGGTAATGAAACCCACGTGGTCTTCACAACAAGGGAAAACGCCTGCTTGCCTTCAAAAGGGAGAGGGGTTCCACCACACAGAAGAAATGAGATCTTCAGGCGTCTGTTTCTCAGTTTGTCCACAATTCAAGCACTTTAGTTTCCAAGAAGATGACGTATTTCAACAGTCTCATGTTACCCAAGTCATTTCCAGATCTTAGATCCTATCTCTCTATTGAAGGCACACATAGCGGCATCCTGCTTTGTTACTAATTAACAACATCCCAGCGAAGGTTTCACTTAATCTTTACTCACATATCTTTATTACAGAGAGGAATCTCCTTTCTAGCCAGGCACACCGCTGGTGGTCAGGATGCAATGCGCAAAGCTGTTCATATCGTTTTCTGTGAATTCTGGTTCCCGTTGCATTCTTCCCCTGCCACTGTCCCAAATAATGTCTGTCCTGACGTGGTGGCTTAAGCACCACCTGCTTCTCACTTTCGTAACAAATATCCATTTGGCACGTGAGCGGGGTGACAGATTATTCTAACGAATGAATATACTCATGCAAATCTCAATAGCTATCCAAACTCATGAGAAGGGAACTGGAATTACCTGCACTAAAATGTGGTGGCCTTAAAGTCTGTGCCTAAGAGCTGCTGATACAGACCCCTGTACGACACCTGCATGGCCTAACTTGTAGGAACCCAGACCTTACACTGCAAACAGATCTGGTACTGCAACAGCTCGGCTAATTTCCCTATGTCACACTTAAACCAGGAGCATTTTCTGCAGATATCATTTTGTCTACGCTAGTTTTGTAGGCATAGCTGGAATGGATAAAGGTGTGGTTTGTGTCTCCATGGTCCTGGCATCAGCTGGCCAGCAGAACTGAGCTGTAGATTAAGGTGAAACAGAAACAACGCTGCCGACTTCACTGGGAGAGTACACATGGAGCCCTGAACGAGCCTCCCTCTGCAAAGGTGTGCTGGTGAAGCGGGATGCGCAGAAATGGAGTGGGAAGAGCTCAACCCGAAGCTTAAGTGTATCACACTTTGGAAAGAACAATGTCAGGTCGTGAGGGATGCGAACACCACTCTGGCAGGTGGAGAATACCCTTTCAGTGGTCTCAGTGTTGTACAGGCACAAGCCATGGCAATGTCAGCTCACCCCTCTTTTCCCCCCTCATCAAAAAAGCACAAAAAGTTACCAAAGAACGTGCACATCAAGTTCATACCTAGGATGCTAGTTATTCCACTGGTATTGCAAATGCTACAAAGTCGTATTAATAAATACCGTTAAGAACTACAGCCAGTTAAGAGAGAAATGGAGTTAATGATTAGTTTAGTCTTATTTTAGGTACTTCTCTCTCATATTTAGCATACAAACAAGGTGATAGGCTTGTAAGAGCAGCGACTAGCTGGACAGCCAGATCCCCTTCCCTCCCCAAATCCGTATGCCTCCATGAATGCTGCAGTATCCTTTTTCCAGACCGAATAACCACAAGCCAATGAACGAATATTGTGTTTGTTTTTTTAATAAAGCAGTGGTGTGAGTGGTGTGAACAGCAGGGGTGCCGATTTCATGCTTCCCTGCTCTTGTAAACAGTGGAAAGGCAAAGAAGAGGAACTAACTCAATCACTGGATTATTCATTATGGATGAACATCTAACAGTGGCATAGTACATCTCTGGCTGAAACAGAGCCACCGAACAGCAAGAGCCTCTGTGAACCACGGTCAACAGCATCAGAGGCAAGGCAAGCGCTGCTCAGGTTATGGCTTTTCGCTCTCCTGTTACGAGCTGTGGGTCTCCGACAAGCACTGAAACGAAACTCTGGCTCCCGAGGACAGGCACCTACAGCTGGGCTTAGCCACGTGCGCTAGCAGGCACAGAACTGCTTCTGGGTGCTTGCACCGGCAGGCAGATATGACCGTATATATGCACGTACCCAAACACTGTGCATGCACCAGCCATGAAAACTTCTGACAAATTCACCAGCTGGCCCTCAGAAATAATCTGGATTAGCCCTAAGTCTAGCAGAATAAACGCAAAGTGTTTCACAGAGTTGGTGCACTCTGATATTGCACACTCTGGATTTTCTCAACCTTAAACTCTCTGGGACGCTTCTCTTTTTAAGCACCTAGCGGCTTCGTTCGGGACATACAAGGCTCTCTCTGGCGTGAGGCATTCCCCATTCCACGGGCCTCCGGACACACAGTCCCACACGCTGCACTGCAAGCGCACCCCAGCCCAAAGGGAATTCTGCACTGCACCTTTCTGAACGCAGCCGCAGTCAGGACTGTCTCAGAAGGACTTTGTACCGTTAGGTCACATTATTGGTACTAATCCTAAGCACTTAAAGTGATGGATTACGTCTTCCAAAAATAAAAAAAATTGGTCTTAGAACTTGGCTTTAAGGCATAGCTGAGGCTATTTTTTACCTACCTCTGACTTTTGCACTTAAAGCAGGCTTTTGAACTTCTCTCTGCAAGCATGTTGATGAAGGACAACTTCAAACAAGGTCAAAATGCGCAAAGATTCAGTGATCCTCAGAAGCTTGATATTATCAGAACACTGGCATCACCAGACATGGGAATTAAATCCTTAAAGCCAGAAACACTATTGTACCTTTTGGAGTCTGAATCCTAATGGCAGTGTAATTCTCTGACTGGGGTGGAAGATGACAATCTGGGTAGCAGCTCTCCCATTCCTTTCCTTTCATACAGAACTATCCCTACATTACTCAGTTCAATTCAGTATGACCCTACAAGCTCCGTATGTTTATTCCAGACCAGAAAGTTAAGCGTTATCAAAAGAGGTTGCTTTAAAGACATGTAGAAAGTGTGTCCTCTTTATGAACAAGATCCATGAGACTTGTGTTTATCCCTCGAAAAGTGGATACTGCATAAATAAATCAAGACAGTAGAAGGAACTAATTGGATCCCCAGGCCTCTTCTGAAGGTGATGCGGGATCCTACAAATGATTCCGTTGGTTACAGGCCATGTGCTGTATAAACCAGAAATTGGTGCAAATCTTTCCCTTTGCCCCAGGTAATGATGTAGGTGGGAAATAAACTCCTTGTACTGTCTGATTTCAAGTGGTTCAGTAGGGCAGGACGAGAGGTGAATGGAGGATGGTTATTCTAGGAAAAGGGACTGGGGTGGGCGGTAGGAATCGCTTCACTGGTGAAGTCCTCACCATTCCTTGTGTAATTAGCCACTTGTCTATGGGCTCCATGTCTGAGTTCCCACCTTTACCTCTCCTCTGTGTTGAGAACAGAAAGGTCCATAAAGAGAGAAACCACAGCAACAACCCGTGATAAAGTAACATAACAGCAGCAAGTTAAAAACTTCACATACGCGTACACACACACACACAGAGTTGCCTACGGTAGCTTCTGGCAGCAGCTGCCTGTCAGCTCTGTCTGTGGAGGGACAGTCCTCACCCCGACCTCTGCACTTCCTACAGACAGTTCACAGAATTTTAGCACTTCCTCCATGCTGATAGTAAAAAAAAAAAGAAAAAATTGTCACTGACTAGTAGTGAGGCTGATGTTTGTCATCTTCTTAGAAGAAGAGAAAGTGTAGGCTATACAACCTACTAAAATCAGTCAGACTTTACAGGAAACACTAGTATAACGCACTGTGGAGCTTCCCTTCTTTGTGAAGCTGTGAGTTGCAGCACACCCTGCTTACCTCCTTGATCTCAGCAGACACACTCTGCCTCAGACCAACAGTGCAACAGCTCCAATGATGGCACTGAGCAGGAGGGTAAGTAATCACAGTTTGCTGCAGCGTTCTGGCAGCCTTTCAAACTGCCCCTCTCCAAGAACAGCAGAGGTTAAGAGGGACCGCTGATGCATCCAGTTCCTCCGAGCAGACTGCATGGCACAGCAACGCAAAGACTCTTAAGATGGCTTCTTGTCCTTCAGCATCTCATTCCTGAGCCAGGGCCTGGATGCAGAGCCATCTCTAGCTCTGGAGCGGCTTGCTCGGGACCAGCAGAGCGCAGCGCTTCTAGCCCACCGGCCCTGCCAGAACCGGGCTAGCTCAGCTGAGAGCCACTGGTGTGTTTGTGCACCTCCATCCAGATACCCACATACGTGGGATATCTGTCCTGTCCCCGTTACCACAGATAATGGAGAATTAGCTGTAATCTTTTATGGCTCATTTCAGTACTTGTGCTGAGCAGAAAAAAAAAAAAAGGGAAATCACTCCAACTTCATCTACTATCTGTGTAACGCTAGAGAATTGTTTCTTGGACACCTCTCCTCCCAGTTGTGATCACGCAACAACTCTGTGGCAACAAAAGCAATTCCCAACATGGAAAAGCAATATTAAGAAAACAGTGTATTTTTAGCTCATCTGGTTTCCAGCTGCTAAATCATATTAAAAGACAGCTAATGCCACGTGATCAGTCATCTCTCTACAGACCATTCTGAGAATGACTACATTAGAAACGTCGGATGTGCTGAATTTTACCGCTGGACAACTGTGCTGGAACAAGACGTGTGTGAAGAACATGTTGCAAAGCTTTTGGCTCCTCCCTAGAGCTGTTCTTAAATTAGCTCTCTACCCAAATTAACGCGTGTCTTTCATTTACTGAGCGCTGCCAGTTTTTTGCTACACATGCTGGGGCTGGTAACTTTAGGAGAGCTTAATTTTTATTTCCTTTAAGAAGAGACACCCACAAGCCTCACAACACTTGACAAAAGGCAGGGTTTACCAATTACCAAAAGACTGCGTTTCAAAACAAGCTATTCTGATTACATGATACAGTCATCAGGACCTTTGAAAAGAGGCTAAAAGTCTCTACAACATCTCAGAGCCCAAAGTTCCACAACCCATAAAACTTTGACCGTCAGATTAGCTCAGACACAGCCCTTTGAACTGACAACACTTCAGGCAGAGCAGCAGCTACGCTGGTGTGAATGACACATCGCATTGGTGCCTCAAGCAGAATTGGCTGAGAACAAAAGTGTTAATAAATAAGGACACGACCCCGTGGCTACCGGGGGAATACAGCCCCCTTGACCAGTAGCTAAATGCAAGCCCCTTGTGTTTAGTTAGCCAGGAACAAAGAGCAGAATCTCAAATCCTTTCCCAGGTCCTGCCAATAACACAGCTCAGTGATGCTGGGGGCTTGGGTTGTCTCACTGGCTTCAGGAATTCCTCTCTCTCCCCCCCTTAATATACTTCTGCCCTCACCTCCCTGTGCTCCCCCCTTTTCCCTCGGTACTGCTGGCATGATTTTTTGTGGGGCTGAGCTTGAAACTGGTCACAGGGATGACCTGGGTTATAAATTACCCTTTTTGCAGGAGGACAGAGACAGGAACAAGCAGACAGATTTGCGGGGCGGGCAGATGCTCCGTAAGAAATCATTGCTGAAGCCCTGCTACCACTGAACTATGGCCCAGGCAGTCAGGTAGCTGTGATCTGACCCCAGCTGGCTCGGAACGCAAATTCTCCCTGGCTCAGAGCACAAGCTGCCAGGCATGCCAGCTGCCCTGAGCACTCCCATTTCAACTTATGAAAGAACCAGGGTGGGATCAGCCAAGGCATGGGGAGGCAATTCTCCATGGAGGGAGGTGTGTGCACGCTGCACTGGCTCTCCCATGCTACACTGGCTCTGCCATGCTCCCTAGTGGTCAGCACAGACCAAAATTAGACTGGGAAAAGGCTCTGAACTTGATCCTTCATCTAGAAACTTACACACAGCTGAGTGAGTACAAAAGAGCAGGACAGTTTTAAAAAGCAGGGTGGTAGAAAGGGGTTGAGGGACGAAGGCTCTTTTCACGTCTGCCTTCACCAAGGTATGCAGACAAAGCTGGCCAAGCTTACTCTCTCAAACACGTTTCTAGTATCAGTTGCTGTGAGATGACAGCGCGTGGGCGTCTTCTGCCCACACAAGATAGCAGGAGCCTGCCCTGGGACAGACAGAACAGACTGCAGGCAAGGGCAGTTATGGCAAGGCATGTGAAGCATTAAAAGTCTACAATTTCCCTCCCTGTAACCTGTGTCTGTAACCACACACTCAGAGAAAAAGTCTAGTAGATTAAGACTGCAAGAACTTTCATAAGCAAAACCGAACCAAACACATGCGCACCAATGTTCACAGGATGCTCCCTGCTTATTCTTTTCAGCAGTGATTCCAGTCAAAGAGCTAGGGCCCCCAGGCATGCTGCAAGAACGCAGGAGAATTTCCCGCTATGATTTTGAAGTCTTTTAGGCTGGCATGCTAAGTAGCAGCTCTTTAGAGATCATTACTGAGCAAGTACTTGCTCCTAGATATCAATTTCAAAATAGCCAGTACTAGCACGTCACTGGAATACAGAATGAGAAGTCTCAGCCAAAGCAGCTGCCTACAGCTTGGATTCCACGCACAGCTTCAGATAACAAAGCGCAGAGCAATGACCTACCCCTCCTGTGTTCTGTTTTCGAACATCCAGGGCAGACGCTAGTCCTTTGACAGCCTGTGGATCCTCATACGTCACGCTGAAAGAAAGGAACAAACCACAGAACTAGAAGGAAGTCCAGCAGTCACCCATGCAGAACGCACTTGCTACTCTGATTTACTCCCCTGGAAATCAGAAAGCACATTCTTTTTCGTAACAAGACTTCAAGCGTACGAAGTGTATTCCAAGAAGAGGAGTGTGCTCTGTATAAAGACCATCCATCAGTTTCAGTAAGCATGCTGAGGCAAAAAGAGTAAGACTGGCATTATGAAAGGTAGGCAAATGGTTACGAGGCACCATAAGCATGTCCAGGAGCTAGCAGGGGACTATGAAAGAGGCCTGGTTACAAACTGCGTTTTGCAAAGCGTTCAACATGGCGTTTGGAAGCCTGAACTTGATGCGTGCATGGGGGGAGGCGGAGGGAGACTCGAAGACGGATGAAACATAACTAAGCAACTACAGGGAAGCATGCAAAGAAACGCGCTGTTTACAGAGGTTGGATTTTTAAAAAGCTCCTTAAATTGCTATGCAAAAGGGAAACGTAGCAGTCAGGTGACAGAGGCAATAGCACCAGTTCTCAGAGCACAGTGGTGAACCACGAGCTGAAGCAGATGCCTACACCTGCCCATAAATCAGCCCCTGGGAGGAGATGCGTGTCTGAGCAGGAGGAGCGCTTTCCCCTCCAGCGTGCCTGCTTCTCCCAAGCTCTGAGCACAGCACCCAGAGGCTCTCACCTACACACCGCGGCAAGTCACACTCACATCTTTACTGCTGCTCCATTTATACAGCATATATTCCAAGGAAGATATAGCAATCCTCCCTTGTGAAATCATGGTCTGATGTGTGCTCCTTGTTCCATTAGCTCGCAGAAGGAGATAGAGGTGCAGTGTGGGAAGACTAGTTTCGTGCTTCATTTAGCACAAGAGACAGAGGGACCTCCATTAGATCTCTCTGCAATGCATCTCCTTTCTGACTATACATTAGGGCTCCCAGCCTGAAATCTCCAGTGGTAACGTATGCCTCCACAGCAGAGCACGTTTTCTCAACATTGATACTACAGCTGAGGCAGTACCGATCTATATTGATGACTGCAAATAAAAGATCCTAATAAATTTGCTGGCTCAAGTTTTCCAGAGCTGGCAAGTTTTTGATAATCTGCTACGGTCTGAGCCAAAGTATTTAACAACATTGCTTAGTTTGAGGCAAGATATTGATGATGTTCTGACTGCTGGTAGATTCCTCTAGAATCTGAGACCAGAAGGAGGCAAGGAATAATAGATGAAAGAAAAATACCTGAGTGTCTCTTTTACTGAATCTCACTTGACAGGGATCGAAGGATTTGTTAATAATTGCATAGATTTATTTTACATTAAAATAATTGGACCTGTTAAATGCCCTTGAAAGTGCCAGATTTGCAGCTCTAGAGATGCAAGCCCTACGCATATACTCAAATTAGGGATAGCATGGCAGGCAGGCAAGCTACACTGCCTTGACAGCCTGCGAGAGTCTGACTGCTGGGCCAAAGGGAGAGTTTAAGTGGATGGTAATTCTGTTGCTAAGCCCTTGATGACAGTAATTCAGTCACCAAAGTACATCCGTGACCTTCAGGTGAAGGACCCTTGTGCTCCTGTATCTGGAGCACTGGCCGGGTGGATGGGATGACAAGCCTTTATGAGAGGAAGCATCTGCAGAAGTAAAAGCAAGTTCATTTCCAAGTTTCCAGTGAGCTCATTAACTAAGACAAGTCAAATAACATTACTCAGCCAGTCTGCTCTGCCCAGCAGCAGGAACTTCTCCACTTGCTCATACTAATAATGACCAAAAGGATAAGGCTTGGATTAAAAGCACAAAAACATACATCAAAACTACTGTTGTAGCCTGGAATGAAGTCAAGAAGTTTCAGATTTATGCCCTTGGAAAAGAGCAATGCCATGACTCAAACAGAACTAAAGACAAACTCCAACATACTTCTTTCGCTGCTCAGCCAAGGAACTGCCTCTTGTCTGTGCAAACATGTCGAAGTCATCACGAGGATTACAGTGTTGTAGGGAGCTGAGTGTGCCACTGACGCTGTTTGTACCCAAGTCTGCAACCAGAGGCAAAAAAAGCAAACCGATGAAGTAGCAAACCATACGCAAGCACCGCTGTCATGACTCTGTAGGTTACAGAGGAAGTCATTAACAATACAGGAGAGCTACAGCTATCATCTAGTTAACCGTTGTAGCACTGACCACAATTCTGTCCAGAAGAGGCCAGAGGCTGCTAATCATGCATTTCTTAAAGGACAAACTTAGAGATTGTCTTATTCCACCTAGAAGCACCACGCTCTAAGCATTCCTCACCAAGAAGCCAGCATTTGGGACTTGGTGTGCACCTGCTGCAAACCTCATCCTGAGATATTTACTATTCACTAACATGGTCCAAAATCTGGGGCATGCATACTCGTCTTCTCCACAATATTGTCTCTCAGCTATTGACTGTGAAATCAATAGTTTCAGATCAAGTGATACGATATTGGTGCGGTGCTGAAAGAGGCGGAGAACCTTCAGTCAAATCAAGTGATCATATCAAGCCATCTTTGGTTTGATTTAATGAACACTTAACAGTTTCATAAAACCTTTCATCCAAAGATTTCAAATATCATTTGTAGAAGGGGAATCAAGAACAATCACCAGACTGATTTCATGGAGAGCTATACCTGTGCAGAAATAAAAGTAGTAGTTCAAGTTTTACCATGAACGAGAACCTGCATCCTTTCCTTTACTCTTCCTTTTAGTTAAAAAATCCCTCCCTTTCTGCCAGGCTGGTTCCCAATTACAGATTGCTACAGTGCAGGGGAGTGGGAGAGCCTTCCTAATCCTGTAAGCCAGTACCCAAACCTTCTGAAGGCTACATCGCAACATTGATCAGGTAGTGGAGAGCCAAAGGGAGCAGAAACTCCCTGACCCACAGCTGAAAGAGGAAAACAATTCCTCCTCAGTCCCAACAGCCCACTGCGATAAGAGCTTGTACTAGGTGTTCAGGTCGGTCACAGGGACCTCAGCAACCGCTCAGACTTGCTCACACACCTGGATTGCCTAGCAGCCCCCACATGCGGTTCAAGACTCACAGACTGGTCAGGCTTGAAAAAGTCCATGCATTGCAGCCTCATCAGCACTATTTAGATGAGGTACTCACCAAGCCCTGCAAGCTGTGAAGAAAGTGAAGATGGGGGTGCTGAGTTTCCAACCATTGGGCTCACTACAGCTGGAGAGCCAGGACCCAAATCTATTAAGTTATCTTCTGTCACCTCATTCAGTACCTGTTGGGACACAAAAAAACCACAGCAAGTTACACATGCCAAAGATTTCTTCTTGCAGTGCAACATTAAAAACCAAAAATAATGGGTGCTTCCTAAAAAGATCTCTCTTGTACACTGCCAAATGGACCAGTCTCTTGGATACTACGGTGATGAGTGCAGAATAAAAAGGATCAGCCACCAAAAAAACCTCAAGTCTGACTGCTCAGCATGGCAGGGAACTCTCCTGGAGGTCATCCACATCTCTTCAGATTTAACTAATGTGTCTGTGTTCTCCACCTCTTTTAGCACTGGACCAACATCAGATCTAAGTCAAACAGAACGTGCTAACATCTTCCACATTAGGTATAAATTTTGTTCAGAAACAAAACGTATTTGTTGTGACTAAAGTTACAATGCAGAGCCTGTGCTGAAGTTTGCATCACACTGCAGTAGAAGTGGCACTCAAACAGGCAAAGTAAATAGTGGAAATTGATAGAAGAAAGCAAATTAGAAAATGTAATAGTGCCACGTATGAATTCATCATGAACTCAGACCTTGAACACTGTAAAACAACTATAAAGTATTTTTCATTGAAGGAATAATTAGGACTGTAACTCTTCAGCTTGGAAAAGAGCTGCTGAAAAAGGAGATGAGAAAGGTTCCTAAAATTATGAGTGGCATGAAGAAAATGAATCTGAACAGTGGTAAGACACAGTGAAGAAGAATTTGGTGGATCAAATAAAAATCACTGACTTGTTCAAATGTAAACAAAATATGTATTATGTATACATACTCACATAAATATATAAAAACCTGTAGTGAAACTATGGAACTCACTGCTTAAGGACATTGCGAACGCCTAAAGTCTGCGTGGACACGCAAGCAATCAAAAAAGTTAATAGAGGAAAGAAAATCCATCAAGGATTGTAAACACAGAAACGTTTCAGTGTAACGTCTTCCCGAGCTAAAAGTTGTCACTTGAGCTTTGCCACGTTCTTATGCTCTTTTCCCAGTATCCACTATTAGCCACTACAGGCAGGACACAGGGCTGGACAGATAAGAAGTCTGAGACTAGTGATATCAGTACAGCTACTATGGTGTAGTTGCTGATACAATAAATGGAGTTAGGTACTTACTCCATTGCTGGCATTTTGTGTTGAACGTCCTGATCTGTACCGTTCAAATCTGTTTAGAAAAAAAAAAACAAAAAACAAAAAACCAACATGGACTATCAAAGCCACCGATAAATAATGAAAAACACAAGTTTCTAACAAAGCCATGACATGCTTGCCACTGAACTTAGTTTTTGTTGGTTCAAGAGGGAACCCTGAAAGCTTTTAACTCCAAGCTAGGACAAAGGGAGGACAGTTACCGAAGTTGCATTCTTGGCAAATGTGGATATTAAGTTGACTAATCTGATCTTGCAGTACACACATGCCTGAAAACCACTGCAGGATTTGTCTTTGGTTTTTTTCTCATTAAATGCTTTGTGATAGACTATTCTGTTAGCCAAGGGACAGGAGAAACTGCAGCAAGATTGATGCTCCCAGCTAAATAAGCTGAGCACCGCAGCAAGTCTTACTCCCACTTAACAGCTCCCTCTTGCTGCAATACATGTAAATTAGAAGCCATATGCATGCAAGCACAGCCCTACCCAGGCAGCACACGGCAAGAGAAACAATGCTTAGCAAATTCGTTTTTTAAAGCATTCTGGGTCAGCTCAAGGTCTGTCAGAGCCTATGTTCAAATAGGTTGGTACTTTCCACGAATGGAAAGTAATGACATTGGATAAAAATCCTCGTACTTCTTAGGGGAAGACTAGCTAGTCAAGATCCGGTCTTTTCCCTACTCCTTCCCCAACCAGCTGCGCATCTGGGGCTGCAAACCTAAATCCAGTCTTCATGAACTCAAAAAAAGCATGGGGAACTACCTCCTCCAAAGGCCAGCCTGAGGCCAGGCCGATCTCTTTCCTTACCAGGAAAAGCATCATGATTTCTCTGAAGCTGGAGTTTTTTCTCTTTCAAAAGTAGCTTCACATATAATCTCTCTAGTACAAAACCCGTAATATTCATATAGTCCTGCGGCTTTTTTCCCAGATGGACAAAATACAACAGTGAATCTCAAGGAAACTAAAACGTTTTCTTAATGTAACAGAGGAAAATGCAGATTTAAAAAGCAGCAAAACCAAACTCCGGCCCAAATTTCAGTTTTAGGAAATTGTGGGTGTCTACTATTACTGGAAATCCAGCTCCCTTAGCTAGAAACCCAAGACACCTCCCACCTCATATTTCTCACCCAAAAGGCTTACGAACCACACATTCATTTACATCCAAAGCTTCACAGCGAAGGCCAGAGCTCCTGCTTGAGTCACTGACAGAGCTCGGTACCCGTGCTAGAAATCAGCATGATGAATGCGGAGCTCTGGAATAGCAGAGGACGAACTGGAATTTATTGTAACGCTCAGACCACTGCAGCTATTCCACCACAAATAGCTTGCTAACATCACTCAGCTCACCGTTCAGCGTACAATGACTACAAATACATTAGCCCCAGTCAGCAAAGTCGCAGATGGAGGAAAATAGAAAAACTATTAAGGGTGGCCAGGCTAAGCTTTAGCGACAGTTATACTCTGCCACTTGTAGAATCATGCTCGTGCATAAAACACATTCCATTTCACATAAAAAGCCAGCATTTGTTTCAAAGTTTGCCCCAATCTCCTCCGAATGACTAAATCAAAGACAAAATCCAGGCCACCGAGTCTTCTTTCCAGCCTTTGCGGTGACAGCACGGATTCACAGATCTAGAGTCTAATATATTTTTAAAGGCTTGAGAAACAAAGCCCTGTGCTAAGAACAAGGAACAAAGGGTACTCTTTAGTGCCTCACTCCCCAGGCCTGTCATTAAGGGGAAGATTAAACTTTCCCAAGACTGCTGTATCACATGTCACCTAATGCAGCAGATGTGGCTGACAGCGCCTTTGTCTAACATGTCGAAAGTCCTACGACCCAAGTCCCGCCCCTGGGGATAATTCCCACAGACCAACTCTGCAAAACCTCAGCGCTGCGCTGGGCAGGCTTTTTTCAAGATTTTAAGCGTTACTTAAAACCAAACCCTTGACATGCATGAAGGTCACACCCACCTCCGGCAGCTCCCCTTGCACCCCTACTGGAACTAGAAAGCCCAGAGATCAGAAGACAGAGCTCATGGGAGCCTCCCTAAGCCAGGAAAGCAGCACATGCATTTGTGCAGAGCCCAGGCTAGTAAGTGGAACTAGCGACCGTGGCTGTGCTATTTTCAGTCCCAAGTCCCTACTTCTGTAGAGCACTGCACAACAAGGACTTGCAGACTCAAGTCTTTGCTAGTTGAGAGAGTTTTGCACAAAGTTGCTCTGCGTTTTACGGATATGCCCCACAAAAATTCAATGGCTAGGACCAAAAGAAAAAAAAAATCATACTATTAAAGGAAACAACTGAAACAGGAATGTTACCACAGAAGACCACAAAAAAAACTTTTTAAATGCTTTCCGTGGTTTGGTTCTCTGCATTTTGTTACGTTGGACCATTGGCCCAGATGGCCAACTCTTGTCAACTGACCTATTTTACACTGAAGTGAAAACCCAGAAGGAATGTAAACAGTTGACAGAAAAGGTGCCCCACCTTTCGTATCTGAGGAAGACGTTATTTAAATCATCATTCACATGTAGCAGTTCCTCAGTGACTTCTTCGTTGGACACTCGTGAGATAAGCTCCACAATTCTCTGCTGCATAGCTCTACAGGTTCGGTTCAGTTCCTAGGAGGAATGCATTGTGCACACACATTCTGATAAGCAGCTAGCAATAAGTAGATTTAGTTGAGCTCTGTTCACAGCCAAACATATCCCCCAGCTGAGAAACACTAAGACAAGTCTATCTTTGCATGATTAAATGTCACCCAAGAGCACATCTAATCAAACATGCCCTTCAAGAGATGATGGCATAAAACCTTGAGAGCCTATTTACAATTCAACATCCTGATTCTTCTTTAACTCTGAGCACTTCAGAAAATAAATATCTGTATTTTAGTGATCTGTTTTAAGAATAAAACATGTTAATACAACAGCTTTCCAGAAGAGAGCTTTCAAGGAAAATTCAATCTGCTCTTTTTGGCAATATCATCCTTAAAAACTAAAAGATGCACGTGGTGGAACAAGTGGGGAAGGAAGTTCATCTTGGATGCCACAAGTAGCGAAGTGTGTGCTACACAGCAGGAAGAGAACGGCTGGGGACACAGAACTTACCAACTACCGAGAACACAGTACTGAGTGTGAACACAAAACAAGGAGCAGAAGCGTGAGAAGATGAGCACTCCACACACAGTTCAGGATTGAACTATACACAGAAACATTCCCTTCAACTGAACAAGTCAACAGACAAGAGACTGCAAAAAGGCAGTGGAGAGCTTCAGAAACAAATTTTAAAGAATATAGAGTAAGGGCATTTATTTTAGAAGTGTCTCATGCCAACAAATCTAGGTTTGAGTTCGCCTAAACCAGAAGTTCTCATGCTTCCAGGACATCTCTTCCATCACCAATTACTTAGCAGAATTCTTTACTCCTGAAAGGACTCAAGACCAAAGGTCAAAAATGGTATGGTGAGAAGGAACTACAAGAAGAAACGTGACATATGGCATGGCGCCACTGAGTAGGCCCACGGTTTTACTTCAATCAGCACTGACATTTCAACTAAACCATGTCCCTCTGTCATCTTCCACCCCCCCAGCTTCACTTCACAGCAAAAATTCAGCACTAAACAAGGATGACTTGTTGGTACACAACCTTCGGGATGAAAGCAAAGATGTGTTTGTTTTCCTTGCTTGGTCTGACATCCTAAGCTCTGGATAAATTTCACCTAGTGCAATCCAGCTGCCTTAACAGCTTGAGGAATGTGTTCTCCAATGTCAGTTTTGATCCCATCACTTTAGAAGCAGATTGTGACATTTCAGAGGTTTGTTTGCTGCCTTTCCAAGAGGGCTGACAGTACCTATCTATTCTGCTCAGAGCTGGCTCTCTAGCAAGCTGTTTACATTTGATTGTTGGAGAAAATGTCAGGAATTATTTAAGGAGGAGGGCTATATAAACCTCAAAGCAAGGAGTCCTTGCACGCAGCACCCGGCTCACAGCTTTCAAAAGACTAACCATTCTTTGTGATCAAAACCAGGTTCTCCCTGGCTCTGTGATTCAGATTTAGGATGCATCAGTCAAAGAAGGGAACCCGTTGGAATAAAGAATTGCTGCTGTCACGCCATATTATGATCAAGTTCTTTCACCTTAAAGCTATGCTGTAAGGTTACGATGTTAGGATGTTAGTAGTTGTTTCAGAATGTAAGCAAACCGTTCTACGCTGGTTTGGTCTGTCGTGGTTTCCTGGAAGCTTCTTTTGTTTTGAGCAGTCCGACCCAAACGGGCAGTAACTGAAAGGCTCTTTATTGCAAAGCCTCTCATCAGTTGCCATGATGGCTCCGAGACAAACACACAATACCGCTGCATGGGAGAGACCAGTTTTTGGACGGATTTCAAACTCCGATGTATCACAGAAAGCAATTCCCTGCCTTCTTCCAAATGTACTGCTGTGGGAACCCATCCTCCCTGCTGGAAGATCAAAACAGAAGCCTATTTCTGAAGCTATGGAAAGGCAAATACCATGTTAAGGGCAGCAGCTGGAATGCTAGATCACAGTATTCCTCATGCTGTCGCATGTGGTACTGTATTAACTTTCCTCAGGCAAAAGGGCACCCCGTTACCACCGTCTTGGGGAAAAAGGTATGAAGCCTGAGACATGAGCTCAACTAAAACCGTCTTCCCTTTTGAGATAATAAATGCTGCACTGGATTGAGACTTTCCAGCAAAGAAGCCCCTTCTGATTACCCAGTCTAACCCTCCGGACAGCATGAAACTTTGCCTGAGCGCCTGTCTTAAGCCACTACCTTCAGGAGAACCTATAGCACATCTTCTGCAAAGACAAGTAGTTCATATATAAGATTTTGGTGGGGCAGAGAATCCACAGACCCTTGGCAATATTTAGCCCGTCTGGAAACATGGAGTGTTTTTTTCTTGCATAGTGACCAGGAATGTTTTGCCACCGTAAGAGTGATGATGGAGGATGTAAAAGAAGCGGAAATGCTCAGGGCCTACAGAGCCTATTCCATTTTTAAGCTGCTCTGTGGTAAAGGAGACCTTATATTCAACATTGGGAAAAATTTCTAGCTACACGGAGAAGAAACCACGGGAACAAGCTTCAGAGGAAGTCAGGAAATCCTTGTCACTGGAAGCTTTAACAAATGAAGAACATCAAGTGATGAGACTAACCAGGGTCAAGCGCAGTCCACATTAATTTTGTAAAACAAACCAACCGAGGCAGTGAACTACAACAAAAACCACCCCCCAGAAAAACTCAAGCACAGAAAGGATCAGAATCTTATTTGCTAGGAAACTGTTACCTGGAGTAACTCAAGGTCTGAGGAATCCTCTTGTCCAGGTACCATTTCTGTCAGCATTTCAGACATCACTTTTGTATTCCCACGAACAATATCCAGTTCACTGCGCAGCCGGGCAATCTAAATTGGGGTAAAAAAGACAGCAAAACAACTGCATAATCTTCTGGTTTAAGCAGATCATTTTCAAGAACTGACGTTGTGATACCTCTGGTTCTGTCTGACTGGATATCTGAGGCTCCAGACATTCTACCAGGGGAAAAAAAAATGTAAAGATAAAAGGTTTACCCAGGAGAGAATTTTAGAAAAGCAACAGAAAAAGGAAAGAACTTTGTAGAACCACTTGCTATCATCACAAACCCACATGTGCCATGCTTGTATGGAAGGGAAGCAATTGAAAACAGTAGCTAAAAACAGACCTCAGCTGCAGCAGACCTTGGGTACCTCACTCAGATGTGGGGAAAGATGTACAACTTTTGAGCAAGATCTTTGGCTCTGAAGTTATTATTTTTGCAGAGAGAAAAGAAGATCCTATATTATAGGGCATTTGCAAGGGTCTTACAGATGCAGGCTTAACTCCCTGTTAGAAAGACTTCCTGCATCTGCAAGACATTCTGTGCCTTTAGAGGAGGGGGGCTAATGAGAATAACTGCTAACCTACTGCACAACCGCTGAGTGGACTGGTCTATCAGATTCTGAGTTTTCGTAACTGCTGCCATTAGGAGGCCATACATACAAATGTAAAGCCTAGATTTTACAGTATAATAGGAGGAAAGATTACTAAGTAGAACCAGACCTCGGAGCCAATCAAAGTCAAAAGAGTTAAAATGAAAGTTCCTCTGCGAATCGGTTTCTAATTTGATCTGCTGAAAGAGACTCAGTCAAAAGAATCATCATCCCAATACCTGTTCAGAATTAGCAGTGATGGGACCAGTCACATTCAGAGCTGGGGCCTGAGGAGCAGAATACGCCGTTGGAGAAGATGAAGAATAAGAACCGGTGCTCATCCTTTGCTGAGACTGTGAATTGTGCATATTTGCTGCAGGATCAACTTCAGGAACACTCTGCCACATCAGAAAGACAAGAGTTCAAAAGCTGAATTGTGACAGCACTTGCTTTGTCAGCAACCTCAGGCCAAATACATTCAAATATAGAACATAATTGCACCTTGTGGAAAAGGTCAGTGTAGTTACGAGAACAGACCGGCAGGCCAGCCCATAAACAGCCAGCTGCAACAAAAAGGCATGCCCATATCTTTTGACCCACCCCACATGCATTTAAGTCAATTTACCTTCACAAGAAGAGTGAAAAGCAAAATAAAAACAAGAGCCAAAGATAAATAATTATACATATTTTTAAATGAGGAATTAAGTTGCAGGCTTACAAAAAACAATGTCATACACAGCTACTGGATTTCATTGATCTTGGCACACAAACTGTAATCTTTCAGTCCTTGATCACTTGCATTTACCACTTCAAAGATTCGTTAACTTCAGTTTTCAGAGGGAGTAACCAGAACACCTGTGATCATTAAGTTACTTCCTAGCAGCAGTTCTGTCAACTTTACAGACCCAACTTTTCACAGGTGTAAAGACATCACGTTACCATGGGATCAGTGAGAGATTCAGACTCTGTACACTTTTGAAAGACAGGCAGGCCTTGGTTCAGGGTGATCACCAACAGAAACAACCTTACTTTTGAGAAAAAGAAGTAAATTGCAATCATACATCCTGCTGGACTCCCTCCGACCAAATGAGTTGCATTTGTCTGGTGGTTTTGTGGTACAAGACAAGTGTACAAACCTCCTCCAAACTCTTTTCTCAGATTGATGTTTGACTCAAGGGAGGAGATTCCATTAGCTCATCAGCCTGTCAAATGCAGCTGCATTACGCTTCTCCTAGATGCCCTTTCACTTTTAATAAAGTCCTTCCAGAAGGGAGAAAATGAGCCAAATTCAGAGAAACAGGCGGCGAAAGAAGAGTAGTTACCCAACTATTCAGATGTCTTGGGAGAATGCCCCTGGAATTGCAATGCTGCAGCTTACCCTCTGTGGTGTGTGTATTGGAGACAGAGCATCAAGATCTGCCATGGGAAACTCTATGCCTTTCCTCTTGAGTTCTTCATATATATGCACTACTCCAGTTAAATCAGGGCTACTTCGAAAGGCATCAGCCCAAGCCTGGAAAACATGAGGGATTATCCATAAAGCTTCCAAACGAAGTTCCAGCTCCACCCTGACCTCAGATACTGACTACAAAAGCTTTCATGTATTTCAGCTTCAAAGGGAAGCTGTAATCATTAGACCTGGTCTAAAAGATCCTGCAAATACTAAGACAGTCACGTACACATTTTATTCAAATATAAAATAGACAGGAACCAAGTGCACAGTAGCCATCTCTAGCCCCTGACACCATCAAAATCTGTAAATGCAAAAGGAAACCTCTTCCAATCTCCTCTACTTAGCAGTGATTGCGTGCTGACCTTTTCTTGCATATTCTATGGCCAATGGCCCACCAGAAACAGTCTGTGCAAAAGATTATATTGATCTAAGCAAAATTCATAAAGTCATACAATAATCTTAGGTAATCTCAATTCACTTTGTGAAACACCCTCACTTGTTGCCAAAGCAAAAGCACAGCTGTCAAGTTTTCTTTTTTTTTTTT